>LBNU01031273.1:320165-335571 GCA_014162995.1 Artemisia annua | reverse complement strand
CGTCACTTGTAAATGTGCTCTGGGCCGTCACTCTTTAGCATTACACCTGACGGCCTACTTTCTCTAACACCTGACGCCGTCAGGTGTAAACATCTTGTTTTCTTCATAGGGCGTCTAGTGTAATCTGATTTTACTCCTTTGTCAATGTTGGCTGACGGCGTCACCTTGTGACTCTGACGCCGTCAGGAAGGTTTTCCAGCTTCTTTTGAGACTTTGTCGTTTCTTCACTTTTATGCTCCAAAAACGTCCAAATTAGCATGTTTTCCAGAATTCTTCTCAAAAGTACCTAAAATGACAAAAGGAACGATTTAGGGCAATATTTGATCACATTTACTCGAATTAGGGCTTAAATGACCCCTTAAAACGGGTACACTTTTCGTCTCATCAATTTTATTTTGTTGTTAAATAATAAACAAGAACATAAAAATGAGACAAGGAACATATAATTCTTATTTAATAATGAATCCCAAGAGGTTACACGTATGATGTATTTGTAAGGCTAATAGTCTAAACCCTAACTTATTACAAAAGATTAGATGAATAGACGTAAGCCCATAAATAATATTTTACAATACTTCTCCTTGGATATTAATCGCTTATTATACGTCATAGACTGCCTCATTAAAAACCTTACTAAGAAAAACCAAATGGCTAAAAACTTGATGAAGGGAAAAGAGTGCAGTACGCATAATGCTCTTCCTCAAATTAATGTATATCTTTCAAACGTAGTAGGCCGATCTTCCAAAACAATTGCTCAAAAACTTTTGTTGGTAAAGATTTTGTGAATAAATTTGCCAAATTTTTTACTTGATCGAATTTGACAAACATCAATAACTATATATTTTCGTAGATCATATGTAAATAAAAATTCTGAGAAATGTTCTTTGTTTTGTCTCTTTTGATATACCATTCCTTGATTTGAGCTATACACCCCCATTGTCTTCATGCAATAAGGTTAGATTTCGTTTGATAGACTTGAACCGCATTCTTCTTGGATGTGTTGATTCATCGATCTTAACCAAACGCACTCTCGACCGGCTTTATAAAATGCAATAATTTGAGCATGGTTTGATGATGTAGCAGTTAAAAGGATATGGACAATCGTTCCATAATTATCTATAACACTTCCCATTCGAAGTCCATTTGAAGATTATGCCTCACTAAAACCTTACTAGATAAAACCTAGTGGGATAAAAATCTAGTGAAGTGAAAGTAGTATATAATTCTTTCATACGCTTAGGGATGTTGTCTCGTCAAAAACCTTACAAGGAAAAACTAGTGGGGACAAAACATGGTCAAGGGAAAAAGAGCGCAACACGTATTTCCTTCCCGTGATGATCACATCACTCCAACTTTTTCAATACCAATGTAGTAAGTGTCTTGATATAATAAATATGTTTGATTCTTGCATGAACAAAGGTTCTTCACATGTGTTCATATATCCTTAAGGATTAAACATATGTCATACATTGAATTCAAGTACATCCTCGTACTCCATAAGCTATACAGTGTCAACAAATTCAAAGTAAATGATATACTATATCATGTATGACTATTACCAAGAAGTATCATTTTTTCATAATCATATTAGTATGACACTTTTAAGTAGATATTGTGATCATATCTTTATAAGTCAAAAGGGGTACTTTCAATATCATGTGACCTCATTGTCACAACTCGTAAATTCTGGTCATTTCCCGAACTTTTCAAATTTACTATTCATCGGTTACTATTCACCAAACACTATTCATCAATTCACTATTCATCATTTTGGAGTCGGTTAGTAATATTGAGATGATTTTCAAAAAAATTTACTATTCACAAAACACTATTCACTCAGGAGAAAGTTGTCATTCATGGGTGAGTTTGCATCATTTTGTATACGTACGGTTATCTATCTAATAAACGTTATCCTATGAGCTATTATTTTGAATAATTGATCCGACAATCCCGACTATGGTCCTAACATATTTTTACACTCGTTATAATGATATAAGAGTTATATTCTTAACTTACCCGGCGTTTTGAATTTATTTGATACACGTATCGTTAAACGTTTATAACTACGACGGTTTTCTGTAATTCCAATACGACAACTATTTATTCACCCGATACTTGAGAAATGTAATTTTATAATTTTTACGACTTTAATATATTCCATTTCGTTCCGTTAAAATTGATTTCTAGCTAACCCGGTACCCAAAACTTATAACGTAACACATTATATACACTAAATACTTAATAATACCTTAAATATTATACAAACTACAAAATATCTCTACCTATGTCTACATATGTCGNCATAATTAATAGAGTAATTCAGTGTTTCATTGTTAGTAGATTAGGATTTATCCAAGGCTACTAAACCCTTAACAAGCTATATAATAGTTTGATCAGAGTAAATCGATCCAACAGCATATAAGAAAGAAAAGAAAGAAATGTAGAGAGAGAAAGTTAGAGAGAGAAAGAGGTGAAGCCTTAGAGAGAAAACCAAAAAAAGAAAAAGAAAATGAGATTATGAGAGAAGGCTTACCCTCTCCAAGGATAGAGAAGGCTTATATGTACATGGGTTTTGCCACTAGGGCGTGCCACTTGGGCTGCGGATCAGGTATACAGTAGGTAAAGACCCGTCCTTCTTTCGCTAACTAATCTACTTCTAAACTACGTTTAACTAACTATTGTAACTACTACGAGCTAAACAATGCTTAATCATATCTGGGGTGACCGAATCTTTCTTATACAAAAAGCGTATTCCTAACAGAGGGCTATGCTCGGGATTAGGAAAGTTTGCCTCATCAAATCTGACCGCAAGAAAGTACGTATGTGGAACGAACGAGCTGAACTTCGGGACGAAGTTCCTTTTAGGGTGGGAGACTGTCACAACTCGTAAATTCTGGTCATTTCCCGAACTTTTCAAATTTACTATTCATCAGTTACTATTCACCAAACACTATTCATCAATTCACTATTCATCATTTTTGGAGTCGGTTAGTGATATTGAGATGATTTCAAAAAAATTTACTATTCACAAAACACTATTCACTCCCGAAGAAAGTTGTCATTCATGCGTGAGTTTGCATCATTTTGTATACGTACGGTTATCTATCTAATAAACGTTATCCTATGAGCTATTATTTTGAATAATTGATCCGACAATCCCGACTATGGTCCTAACATATTTTTACACTCGTTATAATGATATAAGAGTTATATCCTTAACTTACCCGGCGTTTTGAATTTATTTGATACACGTATCGTTAAACGTTTAACTACGACGGTTTTCTGTAATTCCAATACGACAACTATTTATTCACCCGATACTTGTGAGAAATGTAATTTTATAATTTTTACGACTTTAATATATTCCATTTCGTTCCGTTAAAATTGATTTCTAGCTAACCCGGTACCCAAAACTTATAACGTAACACATTATATACACTAAATACCTAATAATACCTTAAATATTATACAAACTACAAAATATCTCTACCTATGTCTACATATGTTGACACATACACATACATATTATACTTTCAATTGATCTCTTATTTACCAAAATGCCCTTAGCTAAAGATATTGGCAACTAGACTTCAGGTTTTCATTTAACACCTATCTTTACAAAACAAAAAGCTACAAACACTTCCATTTGCTCTCTATGAATCGGCCAAGGTCAAGAACCAAGAGAAATTTATCAAGTTTTCAAGTTCAAGTGATTTACAAAGTTCTATTAGTAATCTATTTAAGGTTTTGAAATAAAAACCTCAAGGATTAATTAAGTTTACTAAACCAAAAACTCATCACCACTCCAAGTAAGTTTTCATAATTTTTATCACTCTTTCAAATGGTTTCTTGATGTATTTTGTTGTCTAATAACGAAAACATGCATATATATTTAAGTTGTCATACCACTTTTCAAGTATACTTTTAATTTTATGAGTTTATATTAAGCCTATGATCATCCCCTTGTTATCTCACTAATTTTATGAATACTAGGACCCCATGACACCCTAAGAAGGTGTATGGTAGGATTGAGTACTTGTGGAGTTGATTGAAAGTGTTTTGGTTAAGTTTTGAATCAAGAAAAATAGTTTTGACGATATATATAAACTTGCTGTCCCATTTTGTAAAATTCCGAAATCTCAGGGGGCTGTGGTAACTTTTGGGTTTCATATTTAGAAAATACTTTCAAAAATGAAACCGTAGCCGCTGGATTCACTAAAAGATCATTTACGATGAGAAAGTTATACTAAAAACGAGTTAACGACGAAAACTATTATTTTCAGAAAAATACATGCTGTCATCCGGATTTCATGGGCAAAACTGAGGTGTTAGCCATAATCTAGCCGTCCCGACTTATCAAAAATATATTAGTATGTTGTCCCACGATTCCGGGGATATAAAGAACGTAGAAAACGAGCTTATAACGAAAAAGATACAAGCTTTTGAACTTAGACGATTATATATATTATCCTTTAGCAACACTATTATTTATTTTTGCCGGAAAACTGTCTTCACGAAGTGCCAAGTTCATGGCTGTTTTTCTTTATGATGGGATCAGTTTGAGACTGAGCGTTAGTTAGATGAAATCAAGTATTTCCAGCCTACTTTTCAAATCAATTGGCCGTTCGTTGATTGGACTTGTAACGAATAAACTTCGACCTCATCTTTTTACCCGAAAATCCTTTCAAAGTGGTGAATTTGACGACTAACCAAGTTAACATATTTTTCTAGCGAGGTTTGGAACTCGTTGGGACTAAAACTAAGTAACGTATCTTTAGACCATGCTAACACGATGAGACGTCAAATATATACTTTTCAACAATAAACGTTATTTTCAAAAACTACGAGTGGTATTGATAACGTACGTATACGCATGTGTAGCATTGTTTCATTTCTTATATTGGGATCACTTCATTCATATTAGGTTGCGGGTAGTTTCTGAGCCTCGATTTCCGTGCAACTTTCTTACATCGTATTACTTATTGCTTGAGGTGAGTATTCACACACCCCCTTTTCTTACTATTTTAATCGCTTTTGGGGTGGATGCATGAACTATTATTTGAACTCTTTTACTTGTTTTAAACTCTTGAACTTGACTTGCACCTTTGAACTAGACTTAAGCTCTTGAACTTAATTATGAACGTATGACTTGTTATGAACTTAATGTATCGTACGTACTATAACCTAAAGTCTCGCCTTATTGGTGGAACGTGCAAAGTCTCCCAGGTACGGAGTAACACTATAAAGTCTCCCAGGTACGGAGCAACACTATAAAGTCTCCCAGGTATGGAGCAACACTATAACGTCTCCCTTGTGTGGAGCAGAACGTCTCCCTTGTGTGGAGCAACATAACTTCTCCCGTGTTGGAGCAGCTTTGACTTATTATATGCTTGGTACTTATTGTGAACTATATTGACCACTTGTGCTTGACTACCAGACCTGCGACTATCTTAGCAGTGGGTTGTGAACACACAGGTTGCAAGTCTTGTATGGCCGAGGCTTGGAACTGAGTGGATTCATAATGCCTTTGCTGTGTGAACATTCTTTAAAGGTTTTTCATACTATAAAACGTGTATACTCACCAACTATTTTCATAGTTGACCTGTTTTCCTCTCATGCATTTCAGGTGATCGTCAGTAAGTTTCTTCAGAGTCTTTGCATAATGAAGTATTCACATGTCACTACTGGTCCTTATGTATTACAAATCTATCTTTTGGAAACTAAACTTTGTATTTTAAGTTGCCGGTGTCGGCTATAACAATGTTGTAATAACATACTTTCTACTTAATGTAAATTATGGTATTGTTCTATATCTCTTTTGTGATGATTATTGATTGTGTTGCACCTCGTGTTTCCGCTTTAGCGGGGTGTGACAGATTGGTATCAGAGCCTAAGGTTATAGAGAATGCCGGTTTTTCTAAAATAAAAATCGCAACTGTAACCAATATAACATTTTCTTAAACACCGAACATCATACGAGTCGACTAGTCCTAGCATTACATCATTAATCCTCAAGTATGCATAGCCTGATCACCTATGTCTAATTCAGGAAGAATCATGTAATGAAGGGAGTAGTAGTCTCAGATCATGTTGGTCGAGTCTAAAGGGTCGGGTCACCTGAAATTGCATTGTTCGGGTGGGTATGCATAACATGTTTGTACGTTAGCATTTATGTTACTGTACCTTATATATGTTTTCCCTTGCTATCTTATGACTTGTTAGACTGAGCACGTATTTGTTCCCGACATGTTACGATCTCTATGTCACGACTGGTCGTGGTACCGTACATCATCCGTCAGAGTTCACGACATTGACTAATCTGAGACTTAATATTGTCAACCTTAGTCATATTTTTGGTAGTTAATTTGATTAGTGTAAGCAATTCCAAAATCGAGCCAAACTTTCAAAAGACCTTTTCAAGGATGTTGAATCCAGATAGATTGATTTTTAGCTTGATTCTAGTGACAGTTCTTGTCTGATTGAGTTGCGAAAATCAAGCTAAAAGTCAAGTTATCACTCAAACCGATTTAGCCTAATCGCATGACAGTTCTTGTCTGATGAGTTGTGGGATTAAGTAAAAATCGGTTACCTAAAGGATTACCTAAAGGAGGTCTTTTGAGGGTGTAGAACACTAGATAACATCACAAACAAGCTCATACTTGTGGTTTTGGTTCGTTGCATATAAGAAAGAAAAGAAAGAAATGTAGAGAGAGAAAGTTAGAGAGAGAAAGAGGTGAAGCCTTAGAGAGAAAACCAAAAAAAAAAGAAAATGAGATTATGAGAGAAGGCTTACCCTCTCCAAGGATGGAGAGGGATTATATGTACATGGGTTTTGCCACTAGGGCGTGCCACTTGGGCTGCGGATCAGGTATACAATGGGTAAAGACCCGTCCTTCTTCCGCGAACTAATCTACTTCTAAACTACGTTTAACTAACTATTGTAACTACTACGAGCTAAACAATGCTTAATCATATCTGGGGTGACCGAATCTTTCTTATACAAAAAGCGTATTCCTAACAATCTCCCCCTAAGGGAGGTCACCCCTGGNTTTGCTTTAGCGGGGTGTGACACTCATAAACATGAGCATCATATATCCATATAAAGATATTTATCATATTTCTTTAGCTTTTATGATGTATAAAGATATCATCTTTAAAATGTCCAATTCCTAAAATAAGACAAACTTTGTCTTTTATTTCAAATTTAGTTTCTAAGCATTCAATCGCCTTTAGAAACTTTTGAAAAGTTTCATTGACATACAATAGTTAAATCCGGATATCTTTATAAATTTCATGTGCAAACATAATCATTTCCACGTCCCATTTTATAACTAATATTTATAAGGCGATTTTAACGATTATGCTCATATTGCTTGATCTCATACAATGATTTATTTGGTTTGATCAAGTTATATTCTCAAGAATTTTTCCTATATGCTTTAAGCATTTGAAATAACTAGGCATGCTTCATGCATTTTATATCCTTCTTGGAATCTCAACATAAAACGAGCTATAACTTATATTCTTTTATACTGATAAGGATTTATTCGTTACGCTTTTAGGGGGTCATTTAAGCCCTAAATCATGATTTTATGATCAAAAATTGCCTCAAATCGTTTCTTTTCTCTTTTTAGGTACTTGAAACGTGATTTCTGAAAAATGGAGCATTTTAGAGCTTTTCGGACGTTTTTATGCTTAAGAATGAAGAAAATTGTTAGACCCGTTTCCCTAGTACTTGGACCCCACCCTAGATGTATTCGGATAAGGGCCTTACGTGATTGGTTAGTCAACGAATATTGTGTAGTGGTCAGACCCGATAGTCAAAGTGATGGTCAACGAATGTATTATATAGTTTTGGAGGTTATGATGCATAACTTAAGGGGCTAATGTTGCCTAGTATCAAAGTGTTATATATGTGATGTGGTCAAAATATAAGGATAGAGACTCAAAGGACCATTTATGCCAAATGGTCAAAGTTGTACAAGTATATAAGCATCCCTCCACATAATTCTAGCATATTCCACACCTTCCTGGAGTATGTTTGTGTTTGTACGGTTCTGGATAAGAAAAGGGAGGGAGAAAAGTAGCTTACAAAGGTAGAAAGAAGATGAGGAAGAAATTATGCCAAGGGTCCTTCCTAGCAAAGATCACTACAAGTAAGTAGCTCTATCATACATGATTAAGTGGTTAAGGTTAATGGGTTAAGTGGGTTTTCATCATATGATCAAAGTATGATCATATGATGATATAGAAGGATGATGGGTAAGTTGTTATGGGTTATATAAACCCTTGTTTATGATATTGAGTTATATGTATTATTAGGTTTTGTTGATGATGGTGAAGGATGATGATGATGATGATTACTAGTGAGGATGATGATGATGGTGGTGAAATAATGATTGTTAGCTTAGCTTGGATTCAAGGTAAGTAAACCGGTTATGATTTGATGTTATAATGATTTCTTATGTGTTATATGATTGTTATGATGAGATGATTGATAGTGTTTTAATGATTATGTGAGGAAGAAGTAGAGGTATGGCTAGTTTGGCATAACTAGCAAAAGAAGATTAAGAGTTTAGTTGGTCTAATGTAAGTGTGTAGGAAAGGTTGAGATGTATGATAAGGCCTGAAGTGGCCAAGGTATGTGTTATGTTTATATTGTGATGGGATGAGTAGATTATGATGCTTAATGTGTGATTGAGTTATAATGTTGTATTATGATCGTTTTACTTACTAAGCCTTGTGCTTACGGTTTAGTTGTCTAACCGTTTTGTAGGTTGGCATGTTGTTATGGATGGCTTGGATAAGGATTAAGTTGGATATGCAATGTAGAAGGACTAGGGTAAGATAGTAGAGCTAGGTAGAATACCGAGCTCAAGTCAAGGTTGTACCCCCAAGAGTCTTTCTACGATTTGTAAAGTATATGTCAAAGATGTGGTAATGATTTGGTAGTCAATTGATGTGTCAAAGTATGTTTTGTGAGTTATTGAGTCAAGTTAAAGGAGTGTTTGGCACAAGCATGATATTACCCATTTTGGGTTGTTAATGGGTCAAGTAATTATGAAACAGATTTAAGATGTTAAATAATGTATGTTGGTTAAGTATGGGGTGTAATGAAAGTGGATTAAGTTGTTTGGAGTGTAATGGGTCATAATGGGTTTATTGCATAACTCGTGAAATTGTACATCTTGGTTCTGAGATTGTACATCTTGGGTCTGGATTGTGCAGTTGATTTTGTTCATCTTGGTTATGATTTGTTCATCTTTGTTATAAATGTGGGTTTGGGCAAATTTTGTTGGTTTTGTTTATTTTGTAGAAAATGAACCGTAAATCGTTAGAAGATGTGTCACCCGTCGTTTTAAAGGTATTTGAGTCTAATATCTTTTAAAAATGGTCTCAAGGGCTGTTTTGTAATAGATTTCTACCAGTTTATAAAAGAGTAGCATGAGGTCCATTATAGTCAAGTCGTTTCCACGTAAAAAGTTTTTAGTTTTGGTAAGTGGGCACGGGGTGTTACAAAAACAAGAAAACCAAGAAAAGTCAGGAAATTAAACTTGACGGTGTCAAGCTTTACATGCTGACGCCGTCGCTTGATGATAGAACTGGTGGATTTTCATGTACAAGACGCCCTGAAGAAACTTTTGAAGTTAACACCTGACGGCTTCATTTTATGGATGTGAGGCCGCCTGGTGTTAAGCTAAAGAGAGACGGCCCAGAAGGATTACAAAGGGACGGCGTCAGCAGTGTTTGACGGCAATCCGAAACCCTAAACACGGCGACCTGACGGCGTTAGGACCTATAACCTGACGCCGTCAGCCTTGTAAACTCTATATATAGTTTTTGCTTTTTCATTCATTAAGTGTGTAACTTTGGAGAAAAACCCTAACACGATTTTCTCAGCAACTTTAGGGTTTCAAACTCTCTTTTCTTCCATGATTAATTAAAGATAAGTTCTTCCTTTAATCATTCAATATGTCTATGTGTTGTTTGATTAATGTTTGTCTTTTCTTTACATTAACATGTTAGCTTAGATTTTCTAGTGTTTGCTTAGATCTAATGAAACCTAGTTATTAATTATTGATTGTTGATTTGTTATTGATTGTTTTGGGTGATTGACTCGCGTTAGGCTTAAGAAAACTAGCTAATCTCCTATACGGTAACAAGCTTGAACGTCTTAAGAAACGTAATCGGATGTGTACTACGGTTTTGTTGGTTGTGTTTAATGCATGAGTGACTATTAATGAGGCTATTATAGGATACTAAACGTGTCATCATAAGAAGAGATAGAAGCTCATAGGGTTGGGGAAGGACGTACACGCCCCACGAATGGTATTAAGGAATGCAACCCTTCATCCAAATAATTGTAACAAATCAATAAATCAATAGGAGATAACTAGGGAGTAGTGAAATCTCAGTAAACACATTTTTCTCGTTATAAGAAGTTCACCAATTTACTTTTCTTGTTATTTTATTTATTTTGTTTAAGTAGTAATTTTGGGTTAGTTGGCTAGCAACTAATTCCGCCCACTCTTTCAATACCCGAGATTTTAATTTGCTTTCATAAAATATAAAAAATACAAAAAAGAATCATCCCTCACCTTTAGACCTAGTTGACATAGCTTTCAATCCTAACAACACTTTTCCCCTAGAGAACGATCAATCCCCCGGTACCTACCACTCACTATACTACATCGGTCAGGTACACTGCCTAGTGGATTGCAAAATCTCTCAAAATCCCTTGAGAGGTAAAACCTTTTGTAAGGTTGCAAAACTACGCATCATATACGCATTGTAACAATTTGTATTTTCGGGTTACTATTCATTTTCACTATTCACTCCCGATACCCGCACCACCTTTTGACTAGTACATTTTAAATTATGTTGCCTAATCATATACCTAGTCCCTAGTCATCAAGTAGATATTATTTAGATAATATCTTACAAAATATTTCACTAAGAGAAGTCAAGTTGAAATTCTCTTCTTAAATATCTTAACTAGATATTTAACAATTCCGAGTTAGGTTTTTACGACAATTAAGCACCCCGATAAAACTTATCACTCATTTAATATGCTAATATAGATTATATTGATAAGTTTTAACAAATTTATAAGTTTTATATTTTTAGGATATACTGTTTTAATTTTGGTGACTTTACGACTTACCGTTAGCGATTACCAGGACAAAACTCACTCCGTAAAAGCAAGACAACCTCAAAACTTCACCTAGTCATCAAAGATAAGTATATGAACGAAATTTATGGCTAGTCACAAGCCTTGTTGGCTTGAGATAAAGCCTTGATGAGTTTTGATCATTACATGTGTTATACTTACTAGTTAAGCTTCCAAAATATCCTAAAAACTAACCTCCTCATCTTCACTATAAAAGACTTCTCATTCATTCACTAGAAACTCATTCTTTTCCATGTTTTCTCCATCAAAACCGAATCACCATCAATCATCAACACCATTCGTCTTTGATTTTCACTTAACAAGTTTCACATCACCATTGAAGATCTTGTTAAGCTCTACATAAATCAAGAGCCAAATTCATCATTCCATGGTTCATTTTCAAGCTACACAAGGGAGATTCTAAGAGAAGTTTTCAAGAAATATTTCAAGTGATCCTAAGTTGATAGCAAGAGTTTTGCAAAGTCTTGGGTTGAAATATTGAAAGCTAGAGTTGTTGTGTCCTTGTTCTTGTGTTTCATTTCAGACACCAATCCTTGTAAGAGAGCTCTTACTCATATTCATTTCTATGTTTTCATACGTATAATATGCTATATATGTCTAGTTATATTGATCACATGATGTACAAATCCATAAAAACCAAGCTTAGACATATATGTTAACTTATGTAAGTAAATAAGTAAACTAGTGACTAGTGCTATGAATAACGACCAAAATAGAATAGCCATGACCTTGGATAGATAAACTACTTTTATAAAGGATCTTATAAGAAACACGTAGCAATTTGAATCACCCGAAACGAGTACACGAGTCAAAAGATATGATCAAAAGAAGTTAACGAGACCAAAACGCCGAAACTGCCATTTACAATCTGTTAAGAAGTTGTCCATTTTGAAAGACCCTTCTGGTCCGTTTCATCAAAAAGTTAAAATGCGAAAGTTGTCCGGAACGACGTTTTCCTTCAGTTTGAAAGAAGCTCGGGCCCTGAAAAAGCTTAAAACAGGCCATTATCCTTCAAAAACTGAAACTGCCCTATATATAGTCTTACGATTATACTTTATGTCACAACTAAAGGCAAACCAAGAGGTCTAATGGCCTTAATCCAAGACCACAGCCCCGGCTAAGACCAAGGCTGAGTCTCAAGACCATGGTAGCCAAGACCAAAGCCATGACAAGGCCATGGCTAAAGCCTCAAGGCTTATTTACCCAAGACCGTTAACTAAGGCCTTAACCTTAGCAAGGCAACACAAACCACAAAACAATTTGGATCTACTCCACCCATAAACTATGAGATTTTTACAAATATCATCACATACTTGTTAAATATAATATACTTAATGGAAATAACAATCTTCATTCAAAATAAACTTTCTTAAGTTTATTCGACCATTGGAATGGTAACTTTTGTAAAACGACAAAGACTTATGAAACCATGTGAACTACTTACCATAAACCAAAGACTATATGACCTTCGCTAGACTTTGAAAACGACCAAAGACTCATTGACAAACCATGTAACCACTTAATTATACGTCACATAATCAAACAAAACTTATGATTTTCTATATCCAATACTACATAACTAAGGAGCTTCATGTGAGGAGTTCATTAGAGTAAAACGGATCGACGAGTTGTTGGATTTACGAATTAAAGTGTCCTAACTCCTCGAACGTTTACTGCCTGACTTCTGGATTATGATGGCCTGAACGCTAGTACGAGATATATAAACTATGAATATTGCATAACCCGTTTCTATAAAACGACATACACAAAACTACCAAGTACTACATCATGATCAATATATGGACATATATAGGCACGTTTATGCTTTCTTAGACATTACTCCAACCTAAGTCGCAACATTCTATTTTAGGTTGCACATAGAAGTTTCCCGACTATTCCATCCAATTTGTTAAGCACTAAAACCTCATCCAACTCACGGTGAGTCATAGCCCCATTTTTATACTTGTTTTATAAATTCTTTGGGGGAGATACATGCTCAACTACTTTTAATTTCAATTTCGATTATTTGCTAACTCTGTGTTGTATCTAAACTAAATGTTTATTTATGTTAAGTAACATTATTGCCATACTTAGAGTTTCTATATCATGGACCATTAAGCACTATGTGTAGTGAGTACGAATACTATGGTTAGATTTATTGGGATTAATGCAACCATTAAGTCGACTCAGTTAGAGCAAGCAAACAAAACAAACATGACTTGGTCCAATTACGAGTAATAGACACACTACCTATATGTGATATTGTATTTAGTACAATAGTCATACACTCGAAAGTCTTAAGAACCACATTTAGTATTTACCTATACTTGTCACGATAATTTTACAAGTTTCCGCAATTATTACTAAAAGCTCTATGAACTCACCAACCTTTGTGTTGACACTTTAGCATGTTTATCTCAGATCCATAATGATCGAGGCTGGCACGGAAGAGCACGGATATTCAAGAGGGCTATAAATTTTATTATCATTTGAAAACTTATTTATGTAAACCGTGAAACTACTGGGACCTCATTTTGTAAACTTTGATATTTATATAATTCGAGTGATAAATCTTTTAACGACTCAATTAGAGTTCGTTTTCTATTGTTATAACTGTTGTGCCATGAAGTAACACCCAGTTTGAATTCCGCTGCGTATCATGAAATTGGTGGTGTTACACGCATATCAATATTTCACATATTGCCAGACTTATATAATATCAAAATACTTATTGGATGCATCATATGAGAACATGTCTCATTATTATTTTCATGTCTTTGCGAAAATATAAAAAGCACATTAATTTCGCTTTCTTATAAAGACAAATATTTATCTAATAAGTTTACACATTCATGTGTATGTACTTCAAGTCTCACAAGTCTCATCACAAGAGACTCCAATCTTTTACCAGTTACTAGCGTATTTACATTATGCCCAATCATTTTACAACTGCGATTCTTGCAGGATTGTTTTCAAGATCCTCATTGTTATTATAGCGTTACACTATTTATAAATTCATTATCTTGCGCATCATTAGATATAATAATACTATCGACGTCGATTATATTCTCTTTAATTTCACACTTTACTAGACAGTATATAATATCATTTATTGAGATCTCATAGTTTGAAGTGTACATGAGGTTCTTTTAGAATCCTCTTTGTCTAGTGTCTCAGTACGAGACTATTATGGGGTCTTTATTACCTTGATATGACCATCTTATCTTCTTGCTCCATTTATATATCATTCGAGGATTTTTATTTGGAATCAATTTTTTATCATACATTAGGCATGCCATAGAATCATTACCAATTATTAGTTGTCCAGTTGGGACACAAATATGTTAGTGCAACGTTACGACATTTAATTTATACATTCTCTTTGTATTTCAATGATGACAAACATGTAACTTGTAATACATAATGTAAAATGCACAAGTTACTTGTAAACACAAATCATCAATGCATGCATGCTTCAATATCTCTCGACGTCTCAAGTCTGAATCACTTAGGGATGAACAAACAATATACCAAACTATTTAAGTGATCAAAGAATTATTTTTCTCCTCAAACCTCATATTTTTATAAATGTGACAAAACCTTTTTACAAAAATAAATTATACAAATTATTTTTATATTTATAAGAAATGTTTAATTAAATATTATATATTCAAAATCTGGTTTTCCGACGAGACAATAGTGAGGTTCTACTTAGCATATTTTGAATCCATGAATGAAAGACATTTCATTCTAAAAGAGTCCTTAGCTGGTTATCATTATGGGATACCGAGATAATGAAAGCAACAATTGTGAAATAAGAGACATTCGGCGAAGTGTTGAATTTCATTGCGGGACAAATATTGGTATGTATTTTTTTTGTCATTTTACCTCTTTAGCTTTAATAAGCTAACCCAAACACAAAGAAAGAGCTTATAAGCTTATTATTTATAAGCCATAAAATGCTTATAACACATAAACATAAGCCCAAACATAAGCTTAGACAAACACCCCCTAAAATATTTTGCAAAAAAATGTCCATTTCATATTGAAACAAGTAGTTAATATCGAACACGAGGATCTCCACGGCAATAATGAACGGTTTCACTTTCTTGCTACTCATTTAACACCTACAAAAACGGAACCAAACCCTAAAAGACGGAGAAAAACAACATTGAACCACATTCTCATTTCCACAATCACAAAGACCAAAAAAAA
>LBNU01031273.1:248519-319832 GCA_014162995.1 Artemisia annua | reverse complement strand
CTTGATTCATTTTTGGGGTTGAGTGATACAGGTGCGTCGTCTAGTGGTGGTAATAGTATTGACGGATTGGGTAGTCCGAGTGCTAGGGAGAGTAAGGGTGTTTTGTATTTTTTAGAGGAGTCGGTTGAGTATTTGGAGAAGCAAGAGATTGCGTTTAAGTTGATTGAACGTGTACTTGATAGAGTTCAGGTTGATACTAAGCTTTTGGAACGTATACGCCTTATTACCAAGGAGCAACTGCGTTTGATGACGTCTTTCCTGAAGGTATATAAGAGCTTATAATATTGTCATTTAGTATTTCGATTTTGTAGTTCATAAATGTCACCTTAGTAGTATAAGTTGCTGCAATTCATTAGTTTCATAGAGCTAATTGCATATAAAGGGAAGCAACTATGGTCTGCTTTTAGTTTCGGATAAAATCAAAGTTTGAAAACAATATGTTAGGTGGTGTTTGGCTAAGCTTATTGAAAGAAGCTTAATGTGTTTTGGAAACATACCTTAAAACGTGTGTTATTAAAACACTTTTCCTAAAAAGCTATTAAGCAATTTTTGGGAAGTGTTTGGATAAGCTTTTGGTGTTTTTATTACATTATAAGCTAATAAGCACCTAAATAAGCTTTGTCAAACACCACCTAGCATAACCATTTTCAGATGCGGGGTTATGGAAAAAGTCAACATGGTCAAAATTTACCAACACATCCGCTGTCATGTCATTATTTTGACTTTTACTATCTAAAATAAGTTTTTAAAAGTCTGTTAATTGTCAAAAGGTTGATAGTTTGGTACGGGCTAAAAAAGTTGGTCATTTTATGCAATTAGCCCAACTTCAAATGCACAATTTGAGAAATAAAAAGAGCTGAGTACTTGAGCTAGTGTTTTGTTGACAGATAAGAAAGAATGACTGGACAGATCAGGGTTACTCGCTGAAAGTGAGAATTAATCTAAAGCTTTCGGTTTACAAGGCTGCTGCTAAGTTAAAAGTAAGAAGCCATGTCACATCTGATACAGAGGGGAAGACATCAAAGAAATTATTGCATGGGGCTCTTGCTTTGTTAGTAGAAGCTGCTGAAGCTTGTCTCTACTCAGTATGGCGTAGGTTGAGAACATGTGAAGATCTTTTCAGCTCATTGCTTGATGGTATCTCAAAAATTGCTTTCAGTCGTGGAGGTCATCTACTAAGGGTTCTACTTATTCGGTTCAAACAGCTTGTGCTAATCACATGTGCACAGGTAGATGTTTTTTGGTTATTATACATGTTCGTTTTTTGTTTAGATGTTTAATTGTTTCTTTGCATTATGACACTTTGAGTAGGCTGAGACTTGGGAAAGTAGCCAAGGAGCTATGTTTGACAGTGTCTTAAAGACGAGCTGTGAAATAATCGAATATGGATGGACTAAAGACCGGGCCCCAGTGGATACATTTATTATGGGATTGGCTACAAGTATTCGTGAACACAACGATTATGAGGAAAAGGTTGGTTGCATTTTTTCTGTACCTGCATAACAACTAAATATTAATAACTCAAAAACAGTTACTAATAATACCTTAAGTAAAAGCACACATATTCTCTTCCTTGCTGTTATGACATAAAAAGGCTAATGCCTCATAAGAATCCAATTCCGCTTGAACTTGTAGAAGTAATCTGGGTGGTACATGATCTGTCAAAACTTTGCTGTGCTCCACTGTCCATATCATTGGAAAATGCAGCAAATTACCTTTCAGAATCAAACTTTCAATCTTATGGCAGGGCTTTGCGTGTACCAGAATTTACTCCCCGGTTAATTGAAACAGATATGTATTTACCAATTTTAATTATTATTGCAGGATGCGAACGAGAAAAAGGCTATTCCCATTGTACAACTGAATGTTATTCGCTTGCTTGCGGAGATAAATGTGCAAGTTAATAAAGCTGAAGTTGTTGACACAATTTTGCCTTTATTTATAGAAAATTTAGAGGAGGGTGATGCTAAAACACCTGGCTTACTGCGCCTGCGGGTATACTCTCAATTAATTAAACTTTAAATGATTACAAATTTATTGAAATGTTTGCTCTTTTATGACATACTAAATTTTTGTTTGCCGGTTTACTGAAGATTATTGAAGCGGCTTCGCGCATGGCAAGTTTAGGATTTGAGAAGTCGTATCGTGAAGTTATTGTGTTAATGATGAGAAGCTACTTAAGTAAACTCTCTAGCATTGGTTCTGCTGAAAGCAATTCGTTGCCAGAAGAAGCCAATACAGAACGTGTTGAGGTAATTAATATTTTCTTTAAGTTAAATTTATTGTTACCAGTTAAATTTTTTAGTTCCTGTTTGACACTTTCTAATCCGATGTTGGCTCTTTTTTCTAACATAAAAGGAGTAACTTATGTAAGCTCTGTTATATTAATACAGTAATATATAAGATAAAGACTGTTGAAACAACTATAAGTTTTTGTACAATAGTTTTATCTTAAGATAGATGCTCACTAGTTCAATTAATTCTAGACTCTTCCTGCAGGATTTGAATCGATAGCTAGAGGCCTTACAAATGATAAGCTGCGGGTCGACTACCGTCAACGCCTGTTATCATTATGCTCTGACGTAGGCTTGGCTGCTGAGTCCAAAAGTGGAAGGTTTGCGTTATTTCATTGTGTTCCATGTAATGTAACATATGGCATGTGAGTTTATCTAAAAGTAAGGTGTATTCGTTTGTATTGCAGCTGTGGGGCTGAGTTTCTTGGGCCATTACTTCCTGCTGTGGCTGAAATTTGTTCTGATTTTGATCCAACAGTGGATGTTGAGCCTTCACTTCTAAAGTTATTTCGTAACCTATGGTTCTATGTGGCTCTGTTCGGTTTAGCACCCCCGCTGCTAAATCATTCTTCTCCAACGAAGCCAAATGCTACTCCATCAAACACTGCAGGAAGCACAACTGCAGTTTCTCTTCAAGCTGTGAATGGACCATACATGTGGAACCCTCAGTGGTGTTCTGCTGTCAGACGTATTTCTCAAGGGACCCCGCCCTTGGTGAGTTGGAATTTACTTGAAACGTTGTATATATTGTTTTGACACAGATGGTATTTTCTAGTAACTTGAGTCTTGTAAAAATGATATTTTGGTCAGGTTGTTAGCTCAGTCAAATGGCTTGAAGACGAGTTGGAACTTAATGCTCTTCACAACCCTGGTAGTCGTAGAGGAAGTGGAAATGAAAAAGCTGCTGCAAGCCAAAGATCAGCACTTTCTGCTGCTTTAGGTGGGCGTGTTGAGGTTTATGCAATGAGCACAATTTCAGGTATGTAGACATGCATTTTCTTCATCTTTTTTATGTACAAAGTAATACAGCTAATGTTTCTCAAGATAGCCAGCATTTGTTTTTAGTAAAATTATTGTTATATATCTGTTCGTGAAAGATGGTCTAATTTATTGCTGAAACTTTTCAGGAGTAAAGGCAACTTATCTTCTTGCAGTTGCTTTTTTGGAAATAATAAGGTTCAGTAGCAATGGTGGACTCCTTAATTGTAGCCCCACTTCTACGGCATCCAGGAGTGCTTTCAGCTGTGCTTTTGAGTATCTCAAAAGTCCAAATCTCTTGCCTGCTGTTTTCCAATGCTTAATGGCCATTGTCCACCGTGCTTTCGAGACAGCATTGTCATGGCTGGTAATTTTTATGTTTACTTGCTAAGCATTATTATTCATTCCTTAAAACATCATTTTCCTAATTTTTGGGCTATGGTTATGTCTCAGCAGTGTTTGAAACTTACTGATTTGTGTTTATAATGGGTACAGGAGGATCAAATATTTGAAACAGGGTATGCTATGGATGTCAAAGAGTCAACTCTTGCAATCCATGCATGTTTTCTCATCAAAAGTTTGTCTCAAAGAGATGAACAGATTCGAGAAGTCTCTGTTAAACTCTTGTCTCAACTCAGAGATACATTTCCACAGGTACAATGTCGTATTTCTCATAACTTTTTTATTTACTATTATTATAATCCTATAATTACGTGATCACATGTTTGCAGATCTTGTGGAATTCATCTTGTCTAGATTTTCTTCTATTCTCTGTGAATAATGATCCACCTTCAGCTGTTGTTAGTGATCCTGCTTGGATAGCTTCCGTTAGAGCATTATACCAAAAAATTGTGCGCGAATGGATTATTATTTCACTATCACACGCCCCATGCACAAGCCAGGGTCTTCTTCAGGCACGTCTAATAAAAAATAGATGTTAGTTAATTTTCAATAAGAAAAACTGTTAAAATATTTTGTTGTATACTTCAGGAAAAGCTTTGTAAAGCAAATGTGTGGCAAAGGGCACAGCCCACAACCGATGTTGTTTCACTTCTATCTGAAATACGGATAGGTACTGGCAAAAGTGATTGCTGGACCGGAGCAAAAACTGCAAATATTCCAGCAGTGATGGCTGCCGCAGCTGCTTCATCTGGAGGAAATCTTAAATTAATGGAGTCGTTTAATCTTGAAGTTCTTAGTACTGCTATAGTTAGTGCTACAGTCAAGTGTAATCATTCTGGTGAAATTGCTGGCATGACACGGTTATATGAGAATATGGAAAAAGCAGACGATGATTTTGATGTTGCACCTTCTCCTAGTCCTAGTGGTCTTTCTAGATTAATATCCGGAGCTTTTCCTCAAGCACCACAGCCCAAAAAAGAATCTTTTGGTTCGATATTACTTAATAAGTTTGTTCGTCTTCTTCAAAAGTTCGTTTTTAGTGCTGAGAAAGGTGGTGAAGTGGACAAGTCTTCATTCCGAGAAACTTGTTCTCAGGCTGCTGCACTGCTTCTATCAACTCTGGTAAACATACTATCAATTCGCATCTGTGTACCTTGAAGGCTTGAATCAGTATGATATCTAGTGGGTGCTTGGCATTGCGTTTTGAAAGTGAACATATATTTATTACATATTTTTTCAAGTTACATATTTTCTAGTTTTTTTCAAACATCAGGCGCACATCTAAACATAACTCTGTCTCCTGCGCCTAGTTATGTGACATATGGTTATCTGATTTTAATTATTCAATCATAATCACTTCCAAAATGCAGTGCCAAACACCCCTATAGGTTTCAAGATGGGCAGTTCAGGAAGTTTTGGCAATACTAATAGGTCAAAACGGATTCAGGTTAATACATGTCATTTATTAGTATGGGTCGAAATGGTCTGTCAGTATGCTTGACCCTTAAACACATTTTTTTCATTTCTAACACTTTATTTAAAAATAAAAAAGTAACGTGTGATTACTGATTGGAAAAACCATATGATTACAATAATAGACTAAAATTTTGAATAAAGCGTTTTAGGAGGTTGCATGGATAAAAAATAGACAACTTCCAAACCTGTTAAACCCATTTGACTTGTTAACTACTTTTTTGAACCATTTGAAATAAATCAGAACCCAATTGACCCATTCATAAGTAAACAAGCCGAAACCATCACTTCTGTTATCCAAAATTTGCTTAAGAATTTCGAATAAAACATTTCAGGAATCAGATTCGAAAACCAATGTAGAGAGCTTCTCACAGCTGCTGCGTCTTCTTTGCTGGTGTCCTGCTTACATTTCTACAATTGATGCAATGGAGACTGGTATATTCATCTGGACATGGTTAGTTTCTGCTGCACCTCAATTAGGTCCCGTGGTCCTTGCAGAGCTTGTTGATGCATGGTTATGGACAATCGATACAAAGCGAGGTCTCTTTGCATCTGACACAAGATATTCAGGACCTGCTGCCAAGTTAAGGCCCCACCTTTCACCTGGTGAACCAGAATCACCACCTGAAAAGGACCCCGTTCAACAAATTATGGCACATAAGCTATGGATTGGATTTTTCATTGATCGTTTTGAGGTGAGAAAATTATCTTTGTAGCCTGTTTGAAACTTCAACTAAATGTTGTTGAGTTATGGGTTCATTTTTCTGTGCTTTTGCAGGTTGTGCAGCATGATAGTTTGGTACAACTCTTGCTTCTTGGTAGGATGTTACAATCGACTACAAAATTTTCGAGTTCTATACCAAAAAATTGTGCGCGAATGGATTATTATTTCACTATCACACGCCCCATGCACAAGCCAGGGTCTTCTTCAGGTACGTCTAATAAAAAATAGATCTTAGTTATTTTTCAATAAGAAAAACTGTTGAAATATTTTGTTGTATACTTCAGGAAAAACTTTGTAAAGCAAATGTGTGGCAAAGGGCACAGCCCACTACAGATGTTGTTTCACTTCTATCTGAAATACGAATAGGTACTGGCAAAAGTGATTGCTGGACCGGAGCCAAAACTGCAAATATTCCAGCAGTGATGACTGCAGCAGCTGCTTCATCGGGAGGGAATCTTAAATTAATGGAGTCGTTTAATCTTGAAGTTCTTAGTACTGCTATTGTTAGTGCTACAGTCAAGTGTAATCATTCTGGTGAAATTGCTGGCATGACACGGTTATATGAGAATATGGAAAAAGCAGACGATGACTTTGAAGTTGTACCTTCTCCTAGTCCTAGTGGTCTTTCGAGATTAATATCTGGAGCTTTTCCTCAAGCACCACAGCCCAAAAAAGAATCTTTTGGTTCGATATTACTTAATAAGTTTGTTCGTCTTCTTCAAAAGTTTGTTTTTAGTGCTGAGAAAGGTGGTGAAGTGGACAAGTCTTCATTCCGAGAAACTTGTTCTCAGGCTGCTGCACTGCTTCTATCAACTCTGGTAAACATACTAGCAATTCACATCTGTGTACCTGGAATCAGCATGATATTTAGGGGGTGTTTGCCATTGCGTTTTGAAAGTGATCATATATTTATTACATATTTTTTCAAGTTACATATTTTCTACTTTTTTTTTCGAACATCAGGGGCACATCTAAACATAACTCTGTCTCCTGCACCTAGTTATGTGACATATGGTTTTTATTCAATCATAATCACTTCCAAAATGCAACGCCAAACATCCCCATAGGTTTCAAGTTGGGCAGTTCAGGCAGGTTTGGCAATACTAATAGGTCAAAACGGATTCAGGTAGATACATGTCATTTATTAATATGGGTCAAAATGGTCTGTCAGTATGCTTGACCCTTAAATACATTGTTTCATTTCTAACACTTTACTTTTTAAAAATAAAAAAGTAATGTGTTATTACTGATTGGAAAGACAATATGATTACAATAATAGACCAAATTTTGAATAAAGCGTTTTAGGAGTTTGTATGGATAAAAAATAGACAACTTCCAACCCGTTCCAGTATTTTTTTGACCCATTTGAAATAAATCAGAACCCAATTGACTCATTTAGTTATTTATAAGTAAACAAGCCGAAGTCATCACTTCTGTTATCCACAGTTTGCTTAAGAATTTCGAATAAAAAAATTTCAGGAATCAGATTCGAAAACCAATGTAGAGAGCTTCTCACAACTGCTGCGTCTTCTTTGCTGGTGCCCTGCTTACATTTCTACAATTGATGCAATGGAGACTGGTATATTCATCTGGACATGGTTAGTTTCTGCTGCACCTCAATTAGGCCCCGTGGTCCTTGCAGAGCTTGTTGATGCATGGTTATGGACAATCGATACAAAACGAGGTCTCTTTGCATCTGACACAAGATATTCAGGACCTGCTGCCAAGTTAAGGCCCCACCTTTCACCTGGTGAACCAGAATCACCACCTGAAAAGGACCCCGTTCAACAAATTATGGCACATAAGCTATGGATTGGATTTTTAATTGATCGTTTTGAGGTGAGAAAATTATATTTGTAGCCTTTTTGAAACTTCAACTAAATGTTGTTGAGTTATGGGTTCATTTCTTTGTGCTTTTGCAGGTTGTGCAGCATGATAGTTTGGTACAACTCTTGCTTCTTGGTAGGATGTTACAATCGACTACTAAACTTCCATGGAAATTTTCACACCACCCAGCTGCTGCTGGTACATTCTTCACAGTTATGCTACTTGGACTTAAATTTTGTTCATGCCAGTATCGTGGCAGCCTACAAAAAATTAGATTAGGACTTCAGCTGTTGGAAGACATGATTTATCGGTAAATTTCAAATTAAAGTTGTAGATCCTGACTTCTTTTCATATTAACTAGTGAATTTAACTTTTCGTGAAATACTGTAGGGCCGCATTAGGTTGGTTTGCCATGAACCTGAATGGTATGAAGCTGATCATGGGAATTTTGCACAGAGTGAGGCTCAGTCTGTTTCTACATTTGTCCAATTTTTACAAAATCAGATAAACAATCCGAATGGGAGCTCTTTGGTCGATATGGTAAATTAGTGATATCTGTAAATTCATTTCGTGCTTATACAACATTTTATTAATTACTTTAATTTTAAATTTTCCAATCGCAGAAGGATCAGTGTCATCCTGTATGGGGACCAATGGAGAGCTATGCAGCGGGTAGAGATAAGAGGAAGCAGCTACTTTTAATGTTATGCCAGCATGAAGCTGATAGGCTCGAAGTTTGGGCACAGCCTGTTAATACCAAGTAAATTGACCAACAATGATCTTACATAATTGACAATCTTGTAATCAATAATTTACTAATCTATACTGATAATTATAGAGAGAGTACAATATCTAAGGCGAGAACTACCTTGGAGAAAAATCCAGCTGAGCATGCAAGAACTGCATTTGCTGTTGATCCTCGGATTGCTTTCTCATTAGGTGCTAGATTTCAAACAAATACTGATCTAAAGACAGAGCTTACTCAGTTGGTCCAGGTCAGCCATGTTTGTTGATATTCAGTAATTAAAACATATAGTTTTTATGTTATCTTTTTATATACATTTTTATGTTGCAGACACATATCTTAGAGATCCGTAACATACCCGAGGCTTTGCCATATTTTGTCACCCCGAAGGCTGTGGATGAAGATTCTCCCCTTTTGCGACAATTACCATACTGGGCTGCTTGTTCAATTACACAATGTCTTGAGTTTTTTACTCCAGCATACAAGGGTCACCCACGTGTTATGGCTTACATTTTAAGAGTATTGGAGTCTTATCCTCCCTCCAAAGTAACCTTCTTCATGCCCCAACTCATTCAAGCTTTGAGGTATGATGATGAGGTGGGTATTGGCAAGGATTCACCTTATCTTTTGTATTGCTTTTAAAATGTGTGAGAACGGATTGTTACTGGTTTGGGTTGATACAAATCATTTTATAGCATGTGTCAGTAAGACCAGGTGAGTGAGATTGACCCGCTAACACCTTTTTGTCCATTTTGAAAACTTCTTAGTAATACTTAATGCTTTTGTTACGGTTCCAGAATCAGAACCATAGCAATAATAATCTAAACATTTGAACAAAATAATTTAGAAAGATGTGGCATAAGAAATATATTTTGGGCAATCCTCAGCCTATTTGACTGGTTCGAAATTTCGACCAATTCCCCTTTTAGCTAATTGTTTCTATTTGATAAGAACGAGATAAACCACAATGGAGAGTGACCCACTCATAATTATAAAGGTCAAAATTACCACCTCTGAACAAACTATTGCCATCTTTGAAATGATTTTCCTTGTTGCTCAGCATGCAAAATTTTTTTGGCTGTATTTTGACCAAAATGTACCTTTGACTGCATTACTATTTGTTTTCTCCACAATCTTACATAATTCATAATTACCTCAAACTTGCAGCTGTTGGTTGAAGGGTATTTGCTTAGAGCTGCTCAAAGGAGTGACGTGTTTGCTCATATACTAATTTGGCAGTTACAGGTCAGCAAATACATATAAAGAGAATTAACGTTTTACATTTCAGGAGATAATTGGAGTGTCTATTGATAACAGGGCGAGACATGTGCTCCAGAACAAGGTAAAGAAGCAATGACACCAAAGGTACTTTTTTTATCCATAGTCACTTTGTGTTGTCTATGCACAAAACAAGAAAATGGCTGATTAGATAATTACCATTTTACCCTCTTCAGACTCAAGCTTTTCTAGCTCTACTGCCCGTCGTTAGAGAACACATCATTGAAGGTTTTGGTCCTGAGGCCCGTGACATGTTTAAAAGAGAATTTGATTTCTTTGAAAAAGTCACCTCTATATCAGGTGTTCTATATCCACTTCCAAAAGAAGAAAGAAGAGCCGGCATTAAGAGGTTATTTTTGTATAAGTATACTACTTTGTTAAAAATATCTTCTATTAATTCTGTATATGATTTCGAGTACAGGGAGTTGGAAAAAATTCAGTTGGATGGAGATGACCTTTATCTACCTACAGCTCCTAATAAACTTGTGAAGGGTATACAAGTAAATAGTGGAATTCCATTGCAGTCGGCAGCCAAAGTCCCGATTATGATCACTTTTGATGTGGCTAATCGAGACGGGGACCCAAATGATATAAAACCCCAGGCTTGTATATTCAAGGTAACTAATACTATTGAGCCTAGACATCATACTACATGACAGTAATTATAACAGGTTGAATGGGCTTCTTTATGCAGGTTGGAGATGACTGTAGACAAGACGTACTTGCTTTACAAGTAATTTCACTTCTGAGAGACATATTTGGAGCAGTTGGACTCAATCTCTATTTGTATCCTTATGGAGTGCTTCCAACCGACCCAGAGCGAGGAATAATTGAGGTGATGCACTTGCCATATAATCAATCTATTTTTGAGGTTTTATGATGAGATTTCTGCTTCATGTCTCACACTTTATTTTGTGAAGGCTGCATGACTCACACGTTAGTACAGCAAATATGTGATCTGCACACACTTTTTGTACATGGCTTAAGAAAATTTTCCAAGTTGTTCACACTTTTAAGGATGTCTACTCGTATAAGCACAGAGAAATATAAAAAGTAGTGAAAATGTTCACATAGCACTTGTAAGTTGTAAGCACGGACAATATAGATCCTATCTATACTTATTTTAATTCAGTGTAGAGCAAGTTATTACATTAGCTTTTTCTCAGGCTACCTCAAGCTATATAATTGTTGTAGGGCACCAATGGAGCATTAGTCCAATGGGTGGAGCCCTCATGCTTGAGTCAATAGACCCGGGTTCGAGTCCCATCCTTGGCATTTGCTTTAGATAGGTACCCACCTCCGCAAAACCTATGGGCACACTGGAGAGACTTTGTGGAACAAGAGATTAGGGGTTGAATCTCGGCTCGTCTCACTCCAGGTGGTACTCCTCTGGGCAGGAGAGTTGCCGGAGCTATACCTTGTGAGGTGGACAATGGCTGATGCCAAAAGGCACCCGGGATCAGGGTGTTCCCGCCAATCTACAACTTTTGTTGAATTGTTGTAGGGCTTATATCACAATCATCAACTCTATATAATTGCTTAATGGTCTTGTAAATGTCATTTTTTTAGAATCTACCGTGAATTTATGTGTTTGTGTCTGTGCAGGTTGTCCCAAATTCAAGAAGCAGAAGTCAGATGGGAGAAACGACTGATGGTGGTTTATATGAAATATTTCAACAGGACTTTGGGCCTGTTGGTTCTCCAGGTTTTGAAACTGCACGTGAAAATTTCATTGTCAGCAGTGCTGGTTATGCTGTTGCTAGTTTATTGCTTCAGCCAAAGGATAGACATAATGGAAATCTTTTATTTGATAGGTAAAGCTCAAATAACTTCTATAGAGTGAGAAGTTATTATTATTATTATTATTATTTTAATAACCGTTGTATGATATGAGTAATAATAAGTTGTTAATCATTAAGTGTTATTTTGTGGATGCAGTGTGGGTAGGCTCGTCCACATTGATTTTGGTTTCATTCTGGAGACATCACCTGGTGGGAACATGCGGTTTGAAAGTGCTCATTTTAAGTTGAGCCATGAGATGACTCAGTTGCTTGATCCTTCTGGTGCTATGAAAAGTGATACTTGGCACTTATTTGAAAGGTAAGATACTGCTTTCACTTTACTCGTATGCCCTTTAAGAACTCTTTGTGTTCAAATAGAAAACCGTGCTCCCTTCTTCCAAAGTGAATGCAACATCCAACAAGATACAGAATAAAATACATAATCAAGTCACTGTTAATTCTTTTGGACATGACCCAAGAAGAATTAAGAACCAAAGACTTAATTCTTTTGGACATGACCCAAGAAGAATTAAGAACCAAAGACTAAAATAAACACTATGAATTATGGATCTTAAAACACACTCTGGATCCAAATAAAATACGGGTTTTTAAATTTTGGGCCTATTGGGTAGCAGGTCAAAATGGTCAATGGTATGGTTCAAAGTGGGGAACTTTTTAGTATGGGTCGGGTCGAGCTAACCAACACTATTTCTTCTGTTTATAAAATTTTCATGAAACATAGGTAATTACAATAATGATATAGCAATGTTTTAGATAAATTTCGGCGGACTTGTTTGTTTTAAATACACTGGAGGTGACTTATGATCTGTTTGACCCATTGCCATCTATATTTAAGAAGTTCTTACCAGTTTGACCCATTACATTCAAATCTATTTAATGCCTTTCAATATGGACATCACTGGAGTCTTACGAATACTATTATTGTTTGGTAGTTGTAACACATAGCCCAAATATAATTAATAGTTAAAAGCTAAAACCTTACCCAAACGGAACGTTTCATTTATTTTGGAATAAAATACAAACTTTATTTTTTATATTGAGGGCCAAAAGGAGCATTTAGTTAACCTTCATCTGCAATAAAATGGTGCCATCCACTATGATTGTAAATTTTGATTCAAGTCATGCTCATAATGTTGTAATTTAATGTGCATTTTTATCAGTTTGTGTGTCAAGGGCTACCTTTGTGCTCGTCGGCATATGAATGGGATAATAAACACGGTATTGATGATGGTAGAAAGCGGATTACCTTGCTTTAGCAGAGGAGAACCCATTGCGAACTTAAGGAAAAGATTTCGTCCGGAGATGAGCGAAAGAGAAGCAGCAAATCACATGATCCATATATGTGCTGATGCATATAACAAATGGACTACTGCTGGTTATGATTTAATTCAGTATTTACAACAAGGCATCGAAAAATGATCACTCTTATTTTTATTATTCAAGGGTGCTTTAGACATTTAACTAAGTTAGAACAGTTTGTTGGTTGATAAAGTGCAGTTGTAAGTTATGCAAACTTAATGATGACTATTATCATGTGCACAGAATCTTGATGCCAGTTACTATTTGTCTTATGGAACTAATCATTGGCTCAATCATGAAATTTTTATAATTTATTTTAGGATATGATTTATAAATCATAATGATATGTTTGTCTCATATATTATCAAAGCTGTGAGTTACAAGTAACCAGACATGCACATGCCCATATTATATAGACAAGTATATGATATAAAATTTAGATGATCAATCAGAAAGAATAAACATGTACCTGAACTTGTTACAAATTAAAGGGGATATATGTTTTTCAAACTAATACGTAGACAAAATTATCTATACTATAAGTAGAATGGGACAAAATTATGTATACTACAAGTATAATGGAGGAAGCCATTTTCCTCCACTAAATATCTTATTTTTAAGGAATACAAATTAATATCAACATGTACAAATAATAAATTCGATCGAAAAGAATCGTACATGTCAAAGTACAAAGATTTATAAAGTATAAAAACGTGTAAACATATAAAGTAATATTCTCTACGTTTATACGTCGTTAGATTTTAAAGTGACGATCCTTTATGTAATGACGGGCTTTGTAATAGTATAAGGTTATGTAATAGTTGTCCATTGGGTTCGGTACATTAGCCGGCCCAAGTCCACTTTGTAATGACTGTATAAACAACCCTCCCACACATGGGAGGGTGTGAGTTCAATAAACATTTTCCGTTACAACAAGTTGGGCTCCCTTCTTTTCTCCTTGGGTATGGCAGGCCATATAGACCACAATGGGTTTCCCATTGCGGGTTTTCGTCATGTAGAGAAGCTTTCGCCGAAGTAGTCCAAAAAGAGTTGCGAAAAAAATGTGCTAAAAAATAAGATTATATTGAGACTCAAAACAAATTCGATGAACTGAAGTTTCTTAATTTTTGCATTGACGTGATGATGCCGGAAGATGCGGCTAATATCAACAAAATCAAAGACGAAACCTGAGAAAATATTTTTAGTTTTTATGTAATTATCGTATTGTATTTTTAATTTCGTTGTACTTCATATTGTATTTGAGTTTTGGTTTAAAATGTGTTTTAATAAAAGAAAATTAAAAAGAAAAAAATGAGACTCATATTCACCAATAACAATTATATATGGGGAGGATGTTTTAGTTATTGTGGAGTTATTGAGTGGATGCTGAAGTGATACACAAATAACGGTTAATAGTGTTACAATGCACCTAGCACTATCATATAGGGCTGTAAACGAACTGAACATTCAATTAACATTTCATAAATGTCCGGTACAAAGATCGTTTATATTCGTTTATTTATTAAATGAAAGAACATGAACAACATTTTACGTTTGATTAGTTAAAAGAACGAACATGAGCAAAAGTAGTGTCCGTTCATTTATGTTCATGAACGTCCGATTATGCGTTCATTAATGTTCATTTATGTTCATTTATTTATTTATGTTTATCATATCTTTTAATTTTATAGTTTAATAATTGATTTATTTAACAAAAAAACACTTATAAAACAATATATTGTGCATTATTTAATAAAATTTATGTTATTTGTCTACTTTCATTTATGTTCGATCATTTATGTTCGTTTAGCGTTCGTTTATTGGCTTAATGAACGAATATAAATGAACATGAACAACTCATTTTCTTAATAAACGAACATAAACATGAAAATTCATTCGTTTAAGTGTTTGTGTCCATTTATATTAATTTCCCAATGTGTTGACCCACCATTTCCCCCATAAAATACACTAAATATGACATGGTGTCCTTAATTTACCGATGTAATACCCACTTTTATTCAATCCATGACCAATCCACAAGAACGTGCTAAAAAAGAAGATTATATCTTGACTCAAAAGAAATTCGAGGAATAGAAGTTCATTAATTTTATCACCAACGGGGTGACGCCGCAAGATGCGGCTAATATCAACAAAATCAAAGATGAGATCCGAACAATATATCTTTGTTTTTATATATTTGTCGTATCGTATTTTTAATTTCGTTGTACTTCGTATCATATTTTTAATATATCGTATTTGAATTTTGGTTTAAAATGTGTTTGTTTTAATAAAAGAAAATTAAAAAGAAAAAAAACTGAGACCTACATGCGTCACTAACTAACAGTTATAGCTAGAGCTGATGTATTTATGGGTTTTTGCATCCAAGGGTCATTGTAATTTTTATAAATGTTTAATTTAGTCATTGTACTATTTTTTTTTTGTCCATTCAAGTCACTGAACTATTATTTATGTTTAAAATACTAACTAAACTTGGAGAACTTACATAGTTGAGTCATCTATACTCTTTTTTTAATCCACTTCAACCTTCATGTCATCAAATAACTTAAGTCATCTTTGTTATTATTTATTTATTAGTATTATTTTTTGACAATCTATATATACTTATCTTTATAAAAATAGTTATATATGTTAAATTTAATTTGTTTTTATGCATATTCTAACCGAACATATAACATTCTAACCAAACATTTAAACAAGCTTAATTTAGTTAATCTGATGCGATGTTTACATATGTCTGTGGTGGTATAAAACCAGAAGTACCAATCTCAATATTGTCTGCATCTAGTCATACTATAAGTTTAGGTGTACAATTGTATCACGATAATCGTATTTGGCATTGCGCATAAGAATTGTATAAACTATTAAAAATTGTCAACTTTTAAGTTATGATTGTTAAAACTTATAAAAAAAGCTTGGTTGATTGTAACTGATGCACGAATAAATACAAATTAGAAGTAAATAATATAACTAAGTTTTATAAAAATATATAAATAGAAGTAATAACTTTTCAAAAAGAAAATTTTAAAATAAAAAATTGTGACGTGAAAATAATGATGTGGTTTTATACTTAATAATGTGGATTTACGGCATGAAAGTTGAGACGGAGTTGACATTCTATTGTATGAGATCCAAAAGTTTAGTTACTCTATTAAGTTTAAATAGTAGTACAATGACTTGAATATACACAAAAAAACTACAATGACCTAAATGAACATTTTTAAAAAGTATAATGACCTTAGAGTGAAAAACCCATTATTTATTGTGATATTATTTGGTGGATGCTGAGCTGACACACAAATAATAGTTAATGATGTTGCACTGCACCTAACACTATCAGACTATCTATACTACTTATAAAGGAAAAACAATCAAAGTCAAAAGTTGAGTTTTCAACACTGGGTTATATGAGAAAGAAAAATAATGTAATTAATTCAACTAATTAAAAACGGGTCCTCCTAAACGAACACTACATCCACTAACAAAACCCGTATTTTTATTTTAGACCCCTAGCTGTTTACTTATTAAACTTATTAGTGACTGCACATTTTTCGAACATCACAAGTATTTATATGTTTTGTTACCCAATGTCTTCTTCTTCATCATTAATTAAATATTTTATCATTCATCCTCAATCTATTTTTCTAACTAATGATTCAAGCAAACGGTAACTCACCTTTATTTTCACCACCCTTTTCCCTACCATTGGGCACCCTTCGCTAGAAACATCTAGTCCACCATTGGCCACCTTGGACCACCATCACCATCTCTACCTTTCGTCACTCCTCCGTCTGAAACACCACAGATCCGTGCGTGCGCCTCCATTGCAGATTGAGAAGGTGATGGTGGTCGAGGGTGGCCAACTAACGGTTGGACTAAGTGTTTGAGGGGTGGCCACAGCACGCAACCATATATTTAGGTTTTAATGGGTTTTGATCTTGTTTTCGGAGAGTGGCCGCAGATCTTGTTTGGTTTTAAATATTAAGTTTAGATTTAGATGGGTTTTGATTTTCAAGTTGAGTTGTTATTGGGTTTTATTTATGTGGAAGCAAGGTTGTCAAAATCGCGATCCTGATCGTAGGATACATATAAAAAACGAGCAGGATCGTAGTAGGATCTTAATTCAATCAGGATCGGTATAGGATCGTAGGATCGCACGCAGGATCGTAGGATCGTTAACGATCCGATCCTACTACAAGCCCATATTTTTATCTCAAAGGGAGCAATATCGTTGTAGGATCGTAGGATCGCACGCAGGATCGTAGGATCGTGAACGATCCGACCCTACTAGAACCTCATGTTTCTTATTGTTTTTTCTTTTATCATCTTTTTAAATTCGTTTATCATATAAAGTATTCTATAGAAGTATAAAACTACAACTCTTATACAAAAATATATACATTTCATAGGATCTTACGATCCCGATCCGATCCTACGATCCCAATCTTGTGAAACCGAAAACGATCCTAGGTAGGATCCCGATCCTGACAACCTTGTGTGGAAGGGAAAGAGAGAGAAGCAAAATTGTAAAATTGACATAACTGATTAAATGCTAATTTAAAAGTAAAAAGGTAATAACAATGATGATATAATAATTAAGGTTTATGAGTTGAGTTATTTAAAAAACCAAACATTCATTACATACCAAGGGACTCATCCCCACCATTCATTTAAAAAGAAATCAATGGTTGAGATTAAAAGCATTTAATATTTCACCCATTTTTTATAATTTAATTATCTCTTAAACAGTTAATCGTTAAGCGAAAATAATTATACGATCGCGATGAGCATTTAATTATCTTTCTATAGATATGCATTGTGATATACTTTCGACAAAAAATTTTTTTTGTTTTTTTCACGTTTTTTTTCGTGGCCGAAAAATATCATATGTGATATATCATATATGATATTACATATCATATGTGATATATCATATATGATATTGCATATCATATATGATATGTAATATCATATATGATATATCATATGTGATTTTTTCGGCCACGAAAAAAAAACGGGAAAAAAACGAATTTTTTTTTTTTGTCGGAAGTATATCACAATGCATATCTATAGAAAGATAATTAAATGCTCGTCGTAACGGTATATTTTTTTTCGCTTAACGATTAACGGTTTGAAAGATATTAATATTTGAAAAAAGATGATGAAAGTGGGTTTTTTAAATTGTTGGGATTAATCTCATCCATTAGATTAAATAAAGATGGAGGGAAGATGAATGTGGAGATTAGTCCCTTGGTATGTAAAAAATATTTGGTCCTCAAATGATCTTATATCAAGGTTTATATAGTGGAATTAATAGGGTTTATTTAGGCGGACCTTTAAAAACATATTCACCAAATTAAATACAACTAATTAAAACATCACTTACTAAGAAGTACAATAAAAATTTCATAATGTGCAATTTAAATAAGCTACAACATAATCAATATGAAATAATTAAACACACTAATTAATGTTATTTTGAAACACCCTAAAATGAAAACTAGACGGGACCAATGGGTTCAATCGGGAACCGGTGTCGCCACCGGTTCGGCTAACCAATAAAAACCATCTGAAAACGAACCAGAGATGACCCGTTGAAACTGATACAAACTGGTGAATCAGGCCTCATCGAGATCTATTTCTTCGGTTAATCGTCACAGGGTACCCGAAGGAAAAACTGAAAAGTAAAAAGTTGAAATTAAAAAAGGAAATGTTGAAAACATATATTTCAAAAGGAAACTATTAATACAAATCACAAACCGGGTTGACCCGGGACACTTCAAACCCGGCGGGTTGACCCGGTTTAATTTGTCCCATTTTCAACCCAACCTAGCAAGTTCACCAGGTTTAAATCGACCCATTTTTCGACCAGGACGGTTCAACCGGTTGAACCACCCAGGTCGAACCGGGTTTCAAAACATTATGTTAATTCCCAAATCTTCAAACTTTTATTATNAAAACTTTACGTTCTGCATTCTCTTCTTGATAATAATTAGTGGATGTGGATGTCGCTTTATGGGCTGTTAGGCTTGGTTCGCTTTATGGGCTGCTAGGATTTGTTGTGGAACGATATTGGGAGATACAAGCACATGAACCTGAAGAATTTTGGAAGATCCAGTGTTCCCATACAACTGACGATGGAACTACTAATTTTAATTGGATGTATACTTTTCTCTATTTATGATCTTTTGTTTATATGTTCACTTTTTTACTTTTTAGCAAGGCAGTGTTCTTTTCTCTATTTGTGATCTTTTGTTTATATGTTCACTTTTTGACTTTTTAGCAAGGCAGTGTTCATATGTTTCATTAATTTCTTTGAAAGATAAAACCTGGATTGTACTTCACTCTTTGTTTTTGTATATGTAAATTTTCCTTTGTAAATTGATTTGGTTTGATTTTATCATTAAATGATCCGATGGTTCATATTCACTAGAAATATGCACAAGTTGAATGATAGTTGTTTTGCATTGCTGTGCAGCAAATAGGCATGGATAACTTGTTTAAAGGTGGAAGGTCAGTCATGAGTGTAAATGAGGAATAATGTACGCCTCATAGAAATCGCTAAAAGTTGGATTGTTGTGTAATCAGATATAGTTGTGGATTAAGGTGGTTAGATAGTTTGGCGGAGTAGTACCAAATATACAGTTTTGGTTTTTTTTCATCGTAGTAGTAGTAAATTTGTGGAAATGTACATTTCTGATGTTATCGATCTGTCAAATAATGTTAAGTACTTTGCTTGGATGCTATCTCCCTTTGTGTAGTGGATTTGATTTTATATGTAAATGGATCTGGGTTTGATTTTATATGTAAATTGATGTGTTTGTGATTAGATCTGGGTTTGAATTTGTGATTAATTTTATAATGTTATTATATGATTTTGGTGGTGGTGGTGGCCGGAGGTTTGTGGTGGTGGTCACCGGAAGAGTCGCCGGATTCTGGGTTTGAAGTTGGGAGGTGGTTGGCCGGAGAAGATGAAGTGAGTAGCCCAATACCAAGGTAGCTCAGGGTGAAGTGGGTAGCCCAAGGTTTTGATTCTTCTGCTTCAATACTACTGCTATGTTATTATTGTGTAGCTCAATTTTAAGAAGAGGGCATATATGTCATTTATAACAAGACATAATATGACAAAATAGGACATGTGTCAAAGTTTAAACTATGGTAGCCCAGGTCCAAGGTAGCCCAAGGGCAATTTGAGAAATTTAAAGACTCCGGTCCAAAAAATTTCAACAATTGGGCTACTGATCCATATCAACAATTAACCCTTATCTTTTAATTAATGAATTTAATACATTCTCTTTGAAGTTTGAAAAATGAATGCATTGGCCTATATAAATCAGGAATGAGTTTTCTTTGATTTCTCATAAATTCGCAATGTGTATTCTCCTTTTCATTGCAATTCTTCTTTTTATCCCCGCATTTTCATCATGTGAAAATTCTGCTAATAATTCTGCAAAAAACTGTGATGGAACTTATCAATGGCATTTGTTTGTTACCAATGATCTGCCTAATAAACTCTTTGGGAATATCCATGAAAAAATCAATTTACTTTGTCATCACCTTGTGATCGTTGTTACATTTTGGAAGATTTGTAGATTGGTACTTTTGCCCACCTGCTAATGTGTGGGTAGGCGAGTTCACTTGGGGCTCAAGAACAATTATTGTTGATTTGTTTAGTGACCACATAGAAAAGATCTGCTATAAATTTAAATTTGCATTCCCTACATATCATTGTTATTGGTTAGTTAAACCACATGGAATTTTTGTATCCCGGAAGAACTCGACATTTCCAGGGACAAAGGGAGATTGGAATTATATTCGTCTGTGGCATGAGCCGAGTATTGTGTAACTACTGTGATGTTATATTTTAAACCAATATGAAATATAATAAATATAAAAAAGTTTCGTTTAATTTATTTGTATGCATTTTCCAATCCTTGTTAACTCGATTCTAACATTAGAATTTTAACTTTGATTTATTTGGATGTTAAAGGACTTGCAGGGTTCACTATTGGCTTTAAATACATTTCTGCAACTACTCTCATGTCTTCTGAATTGCATCCATGTTTGATTCTATATATGTAGATTCTACATGCATTTCCGCCTCAAATCGTTAGCTGCACGTGTTTGTACTTTTACTAGGTTTAATGTTATTTTAGAAAACAAGTTAACAACATGCATGGACATATTATGACATAACATTGAGGTTGTTTGGACCCTTATTTTCTATCATATCTTTGTACTGTAGTCGAGTTTTGATTAAGAAAAGGCCTATTGTAGCCTAACTTTCTAACTGAGACCCTTTGTAACCATACCATTTTTATTGAACGTTTTATGTTTTTTTTCCCCGCAATTATTAGTCATATATTTTTATATCATTTTTGCATTATTTTTTTTCTCTTATTCACACGCATGTTTTACTATTGTTACGTTTTGCTATCCATTTAGCATGACCGAGCAAATTCGTGAATGATGTCAAAGTATCCTTACAAGTGACTAGCTATTTTTCTCATTGTTATTATTATTAGTACTTTTAATACTTATAAATTGTTATGTTCAGGGGTGTTTTAGACATTTTTGCCGAAGGAGACCCGTCTCTTGCTCCATTGACTTAGGTGGTTGCTATCCCACTTTTTAATCAGACTGTTGTATGGTTGTGTCTTAAAGTTAGTTTGATCTTTATATAAATCAAAAGGATGTGAGACCATTGGGCTAAATTACTTTCGAAAAGTAATTTGACAAGGGAATTAGACGATCACTAAAACCTTATCATCTTTTAAGTACTGCTTATGCAGAATACATAAGTAAATGAACGTTTTCACCGGAAAAAGCAATCTGTTACAAAAACTAATGGCAATGATTAGGCATTTTAAAATCCAACAATTAAGCTGTATCACAAGACTTTTTGCTATCAACATTAAAAGTCAAGTTTAAAATCGACGGCATGAAGTCTTGATTTATATGGTTGCTATTTTCATAGCTTTCACTCTCCCACTTTTTTGTATTGGTCTTATTAGTTGCAAGAGGTGACAAAACATTTCGAGTGGCTAACTAGCTGTTCTCATAATATTTTGAGTATATAGCCAATAAGCCAAACATACGGAAAATGGTGGGAGCGTGAGAGCTACGGATATGACCACATAAACTTTGTCTATAACAAAACTCAATATGTATACGCCATCCTTCTTTCCAGTATAATCCATTCACAAAAGGTCATTTTTATCCAAATTATGGACCACCACATACAATATAATGATTTCAAGACTGAAAAAAATAGGAATTATGAGTTGTAAATTTGAAACATTATAGTCTTGTTTCACATCTCAGAAATCAGCCAAGTTCTTTCTGCAATCCTAGGCTAAGAGTTGCATCATAACACTAAAAATGGGTAGTTACCTAAAAACATTTATATTATCAATCTTTTTTTATTTTTTATTTTTTATTTTATTTTATTTATTTATTATTATTATTTTTTTTTTGGTTTAACAACATTCCTCCTTTTATTTAGGGCCAATAATCCCAAACATCCCTTAGATAATTGAATTTACATAGTGGTTGAAGGCAAACGAGCAACAAGCTGCGCCGCTAGTCCATTTTGGATTGCAAAGCTAACTCTTTTGAAAACTACATCCGTGGATCTATGTGTCATAACATTACTGTTCATAACTCGTTGGACTCTGTTGAGTAGTTCCACCGCCTCATGTGCAAGGAAACCAAATGTATCAAATGCGAAAGGAATAAACACATGTTGATTTTCAATGCATGCTTTCTCGTGTTTTGTCACTTTGCACGAGGCGGCTTTCAAAGTGGCATGCCCGGCTGTAAAACCCCGACTACTCAACCCCACGAGAGGAGAAACCCCGGTTAGATCCACACAAGCATGTTTCCCTCCAACCCATCCAAAAATCAAAATGTCAGCCAGTCTCAATGTAGATCTTCCATCCGACGGTTCCGTCAAAAAGTTCACTTCTTTCTTGGCGGAGATCCCGGCACGCCTACATACATCAAAAAGGACGTCTCTAACAAAATCATGTCTGTACTTGAAGCCCGGGAGCTCTTTATCAATCATATACTTATCATTCTGATAAATAATGCTGACATTAATCAAACTAACATATATTTGTATGAAAACTGACTTGTTAGCATTTGGGCATGAATTATTTGACACGCCAAATTTTCACTTGAAACAATTTTCCCAAATTATCGATTGGAGAATAAGATGAATTATGTATCTTTTGGAAGATATTGTAGATATCTATATTAACAGATGACTGAGAATACTGTTAATAAGATTTAATTACTTAGATAGACCAAAAGAAAGTTGATTTCGAGCTTATAGACGCTCTACTTTTTTTTCCCAATAGTGTATTCAAGCAAAATTATAGTGAAGTCGAGCAAAAAATAAAAGTGGAGTCGAGAAAAAAAAAAGTCGTGCAGCCGAGCAGTCTATATTTAGAATTTCTTTTCCAAACATAAACCATAATATATGGAGTGGATAAAAAATTTCTCTTAGTATATTTAAGTCATCAAAGTTACTCCCACATGTCTTAAACTTGTGTTTAAGACATTTTTGTCAACATTTTTTAGTCAAGTGATTACAGATTTAAAAGTAAACATCGTCGTTATAATTATTGATTTCGCTTAATATTGTTATACGTGATTGTCTTTCATTTGCCAATCATATTTTCCTTGAATAATTGAGTGGTTCCATACGAGAGTATCTTTGCAGAATATGAAGACAAACAGATATATAAAAAAGAGCATTTCATTGTCAAATCTTGGGTCCAAAATTTGCTTCTAAAGGATTTACCACATGATTATGTCCATTTATGCCTAAAAAACATGTGTCACATGAATCAGTGGCTCTAATTAGTACTCAAATATGTTGCGGCTATGTCATTTTAGTTGTGTTAAACATAAAAACAGAGTTAAATCTAATCGGACATTTGAAAGTCTTGAATTTGAATCTTACAGTAATAAATCAATAGTTCATCAATGATGAGAGGTGCAATGTTTAACTTGTCACACTTAATGAGTTTCAGCAGTAGATTAACTGGTTTTAAACCAAAAACAGCGATTAGCTTTCATTTTTTCAGTTTTTCTTTTAATGCATTTATGAAAACGAAACTCATTTGATTGAGGCACAATTGATAGACGACCGATTTGAGATGGTCAATCTCCCAAAAACTAGATAAAGAGATTGATTTGATACGGCCCTTAGAGCGGGCATGACTCCAAGAAAACTAGAGAGAAACTAGACTTAAATCAATTTTCTTCTTCTTTCATTTTCATTCCATAAACAAGTACATTTAAATAGCAAAAGAAATAAACATGCTATCCTAAATTAAGCAACAAAGTAAAGAAAACATGGGAACATGTAGTCAGTTAACTAAACGTGTGCATGGCATGGTCCTAATTAAATGCATCATATGTATAGAGATAGCAGTTGTTTGATATCCATAGACATGGTCTTGAATCTTGATGCACGTCTTTGAATTTGGGCCGATCCATGTTCAACTCGAGCATCTCGTATCAACAACTCATCAAAGGGAGGCATATTACACTCACCCGACTTGCTTTAAGGAAACAAGAATATCAAACTAGCATAAATACTTACAAACATTAGATACGGAGTAAACGATACATGAACAATAGAATAGAGTTCTTGAACATCATTTATTTGTTTAACGTTTAGTTATAGAACACTAGAGCAGTTATAACCATGAGTTAGGATCAAATGAGAAGAAAAATAAAAATAATAAGGATAAGAAGAAACCACAACCTCACATTTCAGGTGCACCTACAAAAATAGATGTATCTCCCTTTAAAAATCTCCCATTTATTTGAAATGTGTGGTTAAAAATCATTCTTATTCTTCTTATTTTACTTTTTATTCAAATAACCATTTTATAACGTCTTATAGAACTCAAAACCATTATGAAATATAATCATTCTAGTTTGAAGGTAAATATTATTACATTATATATCATTCATCTTGTAACCAAAACAAACTCCTCCGAACTTGGACCGACAAGTAAATGACCAGAATACCCTTGATAAAAAGACAATAAATACATACATATTTTAGCCATCTCTAGAACCTAAAACTTAGTTTTGGACCTTTTTTGATACCATTTCAGCCTCTTTTGCCCTATCCAATTCCGCCTGTCTTGTCCTCCACCTAAAGAAAGTCCCAAACACTTCCTCAACTTCTTCAAGGTTTTTACCTTGTGTCTCGGGGTACAAGGTATAAAAGAACACGAACCCCACAATCGCTACACCCGTAAATAAAAAGAAGGCCCCACCAATCGTAATCGCTTCGTATAGGGATATAAATGTCATTCCAATCACCCCACTCACAGTTCTATTCATTGCCACACCCATACTACATCCTTGGGACCGCAACCTCAGTGGAAAAATCTCTGAGCTGTAGACCCAAGGGATTGGGCCCATCCCAATCGAAAAGAACGCCACAAAGGATAAAGTTGTGGCGATACATAGCGCTACAGCCCATTCTATCTTATGATCAGAATGCTCAATGATAGTCAACCCGATCCCAAGGCTCATTAACGATAAGATCATACCAGCTACACTAGATAATAGAAGTGGTCGACGGCCAACCTTATCTAGAAAAAACGTCGCCACTAAAATAAAGATAGTCTTCACAAAACCAACGGCTATGGTTGCTAGTAGCTTTGGTGTATCCTTAACAATCCCTGCCTTTGCAAAGATTCTCGGGCTATACAACACAACAACATCTATTCCACTTGCTTGTTGGAAGAAATGAATACCAATGGCTGCGATCAAAATATGGCGAACTGCGGGTGTTGGATGGATGAGCAACTCCTTCCATATGCCCTCACCACGGCTAGCTTTTGACACTTGGACAATCTTGTCATTGCAGTCTTCAGGTATGCCAGCAGCTGCCTTGATGTCAGCTAACCGAAGCCTAGATTCTTCTAAGCTATCAGATGTTTTATCAAGGACAGTTTTGGCATCACCTAGTCGACCTTGCATGACAAGCCAACGAGGTGACTCAGGCATGCCTAAGACACCTAATACGAATTTATGATTCACATTACGTAAATTTGAAACATTATAGTCTTGTTTCAGATCTCAGAAATCAGCCAAGTTCTTTCTGCAATCCTAGGCTAAGAGTTGCATCATATTATCATAACACTAAAAATGGGTAGTTACTCTAAAAACATTTATATTATCAATCATATTATATACTTATCGTTCTGATAAATAATGCTGACATTAATCAAATTAACATATACTTGTATGAAAACTGACTTGTTAGCATTTGGGTATGAATTAGTTGACACGCCAAATTTTCACTTGAAACAATTTTCCCAAATTATCGATTGGAGAACAAGCTGAATTATGCATCTCTTGGAAGTTATTGTAGATATCTATATTAACAGATGACTGAGAATACTGTTAATAATGCTAAGTAACAGCGAACCAAAGTTACTCCCACACGTCTTAAACTTGTGTTTAAGACATTTTTGTCAACATTTTCATGTCAAGTGGTTACAGATTCAATAGTTGTCGTCGTTATCAATATTGATTTTGCTTAATATTGTTATATGTGCTTGTCTTTCACTTGCCCATCATTTTCCTTGAATAATTGAGTGGCTCCATAGGAGAGTATCTTTGCAGAATATGAAGACAAACAGATTCATAAAAATGAGCATTTCATTGTCAAATCTTGGGTCCAAATTTGCTTCTAAAGGAAACACCACATGATTATGTCCATAAACGCCTAAAAAACATGTGTCACATGAATCAGTGGCTCTAATTAGTACTCAAATATCTTGCTGCTATGTCATTCTAGTCGTGTGAAACATAAAAACAGAGTTAAATCTATTTGGACAGTTGAAAGTCTTGAATTTGAATCTTACAGTAATAAACCAATAATTCTTCAATGATGAGCCGCACAACGTTTAACCTGTCACACTTATTGAGTTTCAGCCGTAGATTAACTGGTTTTAAACCAAAAACAGTGATTAGCTTTCATTCTTTCAGGTTTTTTTTTTTTTTTTTTTTTTTTTTTTTTTTAATGCATTTATTAAAACCAAACTCATTAGATTGAGGCACAACTCATCAAAGGGAAGCATATTACACTCACCCGACTTCCTTTAAGGAAACAAGAATATCGAACTAGCATAAATACTTACAAACATTAGATAAGATACATGGACAATAGAATAGAGTTCTTGAACATCATTTATTTGTTTAACGTTTAGTTATAGAACAATTGTTACTATTTTGTGACGTCTTATAGAACTCAAAACAATTATGCAATATAACCATTCTTGTTTGAAGGTAAATACTATTACATTATATGTCATTTATCTTGTAACCAACACAACTTCTCCTAACTTGAACTGACAAGTAAATGACCAGAATACCCTCGATAAAAAGACAATAATTACATATATATTTTAGCTATCTCTAAATCCTAAAACTTAGTTTTGGGCCTTATTTGATACCATTTCAGCCTCTTTTGCCCTATCCAATTCTGCCTGTCTTGTTCTCCACCTAAAGAAAGTCCCAAACACTTCCTCAACTTCTTCAAGGTTTTTACCTTGTGTTTCGGGGTATAGGGTATAAAAGAACACGAACCCCACAACGGCTACACCCGTAAATAAAAAGAAGGCCCCACCAATCGTTATCGCTTTGTATAGGGATATAAATGTCATTCCAATCACCCCACTCACAGTTCTATTCATTGCCACACCCATACTACATCCTTGGGCCCGCAACCTCAGTGGAAAAATTTCTGAGCTATAGACCCAAGGGATCGGGCCCATCCCAATCGAAAAGAACCCCACAAAGGATAAAATTGTGGCAATACATAGCGCTATAGCCCATTCTATCTTATGATCAGAATGGTCTATGATAGTCAGCCCGATCCCAAGGCTCATTAACGATAAGATCATACCAGCTACACTAGATAATAGAAGTGGTCGACGTCCAACCTTATCTAGAAAAAACGTCGCCACTAAAATAAAGATAGTCTTCACGAAACCAACAGCTATGGTTGCTAGTAGCTTTGGTGTATCCTTAACAATCCCTGCCTTTTCAAAAATTCTCGGGCTGTACAACACAACAGCATCTATTCCACTTGCTTGTTGGAAGAAATGAATACCAATGGCTGCCATCAAAATATGGCGAACTTTGGGTGTTGGATGGATGAGCAACTCCTTCCATATGCCCTCACCATGGCTATCTTTTGACACTTGGACAATATCGTCATTGCAGTCTTCAGGTATGCCAGCAACTGCCTTGATGTCAGCTAAACGTAGCCTAGATTCTTCTAAGCTATCAGATGTTTTATCAAGGACAGTTTTGGCATCACCTAGTCGACCTTGCATGACGAGCCAACGAGGTGACTCAGGCATGCCTAAGACACCTAAGGCTAGGAATATCGAAGGGATAGCTCCGATTCCTAACATAAATCGCCATCCTAAGTGGAGTGGGAGCTTTGAGAATGCCAAGTTTGATACAAAACCAAGCAATACTCCTGTAAAAAAAGACCCATGTTTAGAACACAATTTACAAGACATCTCGTATACTAATAGTCGCATAGATTTTTGTATTTATAGTAATATTCTTTTAGTTACAAGATGTATTAATATTAACGAATACTTATAAATAGTTCAACATAAACTTGAAATGAGTTTGGACAAAGTTACTGTGTTTTGATAAAGAAAACTTAAATAATCCTTTAAGGTGTTTGGTCACGTTTTTTTCAAGACTTACTCAGTATTTATTTATTTATTTTTTCTTTTTCAAAATAAAGTTACAAAATAAATCTCTTCTCTTGAGGTTGTATAACTTATCCAATCAAAAAGCTAATTTGTGTGACTCTTATTACCAATCATAACACTATCATTGAAGAAATGTAGGCTTATTCGATTTTTTTTCCAAATGGTATAGTACATGGTTGTTCTTAACTGAAATGTCAGAAAAAAAAATACCTTATTTTTCAAACAAATAAAAAGAGTTCACCTGGTCGATAATTATGATTTTTTTAAGAGGCTATAACATTAGTTTGATGAGTTAACTAATAATTAATCATGCATATAAAAAGATGCTTACCAGCATTAATAAACACTTCAGGAAATGAAGTCAAAAAGCCACGAGCAGAAGCTGGTGCGACTTCAGCAGTATACACTGGAGCTATCATAAGTGCATATCCAACACCAATACCAGCCACAAAACGACCGAACATAAGAAAAGCATAGTTTGTAGCAAACCCCATTAAGATTGCACCAGTAAAGAATATAACTCCTGCCAAAACAATCGTGTAACGACGACCGATCCAGTCTGAAGTTCTCCCAGCTGCTGCTGACCCGACTAATGAGTATAAGTTAATAATACCAACAAGTATCTCGATTTGAGTATTGCTACAATCAAGATCTTTTTGTATGTAGAGTTGTGCCCCGCTCAATACACCAATATCTGTCATAAAATATTGTCAATTATCACGATTTACGAAAATATATATTCCAAAGATTCATATGTACGTATTATTTAACACTAGCTTGTATTTTTTTTTTAATGTAAAAGTAACAATTTTCACAATATACACACTATAGATATCTGAATTATTTCGAGACTTGAACTGACAATCAAATGACTAGAGTATCTTAAAAATATCGCTAACTAAACGCAATTTGGTAGCACTTGTATTATTGTATATTGTATTACGATTGGATGCCAAGTTGGCAACATATATTTCAATGACTGTCGAGAAAAAAATACTATATTTTGAGATCTTGAAAGACTGTTGTTGGTTGGGATTATTATAGTCTAATTAATTACCATAACCAAGCAGGACAGATGTCATGGAAGCCAACATAGCACAAGCAAAAGCATACTTGTTCCTCTTAGGTGCTTTTGGTGGATCAAAGTCTGCGAGTTCTTTGGTCTTACTATAAACACCGTTTTCTTCGGGTTTCTGGTCCGCCATGGTGGTGATGTAGCGTAGAATTGGCGGCAGGCCGAGGGAGAGAAGAGGTTGTTTAGTAACAAGACATGAAAATAGATAACCTTAGAGTTATATGTTTGTTACTGATTTGTGGATAGTAAGAATAGATGTTGAGTGGTATATATAGAGTAGTGTGGACCAAGGCTGTCAAGATCAAGATCTCTTCTGAGATCGTTTTTTATCTTTACAAGATCGAGATCATAAGATCCTACCAATTTGTCATGTTTTGTAAACAAAGAATAAAGGCGTCGAACTGTTTTACATTTCTACTCAACATCAAAAATAAATTAATATAATATCCTCTTGAAAATGTCAAAGTTCAAATTTCAAACCACAAAGTAATAGTAAAACACAAAAAAGTCAAACTTTTAATCTTTATATTGACGATTAGCAGAATAAGAATAAGCCATGATACCAAAAGATTCAAACATAGCATTATCAAGTATACAAATATGCTAGCTATAATCTAAAAGTTACAACTATAATTGTTTTATTAGTAATCACAAAAGTTAACAACTATAAATTACAGTTCTAAAGTTCAATGAAGGTAACAACTTAATTACAAACCAGTAATCAAGAAATAAGAAACAAGTTCATGAAGGTAAGTCTATCAATAACATAAATCAATTAAGTGGTAAGTTTAAACTCTAACAACTAAAAAACGTATACATTAAAATTATCAAGCACAAAAATCAATGACCTGCTCCAAGATGTTTGATTCGAGTGATGAAGAAAACTTTAATATTTTATTTATTGGAATTTTGATTTGGGGCAAAAGTGCATAACTATATATAATTAATAAGAAAATCTATCGTTTGTTGGTTATCAACCTACCTTTAGTACCGAAATGGGTTTTTAGTTACTTATCATTTTTATTTTTGGGCTTAAGCACAAATGGATGGCTAAAAAAAAAAAAGAAGAAGCTCAGGTAAACTAGGATCGACTAGCAATCTTTCGAGTTTACTTTCGATCCCAAGATCTTACTCACGATCCTACCCCACATACGATCCTATGATGATCCTACACGATTTTAGCTAGTGAGCAGGTAAGATCGTACGATTTTACGAGTTTACTCGTGCTCTTGACAGCTTTGGTGTGGACTACCCCAATTATATCAGCCAACCCATTCCTCTAGAGGTCGCAATTTGTGCATAAAATAAAAGACTGGGCTAATATAATTTGGGCTAAATTGTACAGATTCGGGCATATTTAGCCCCCTCTTTTTTGAAATGGGCATATATGACCCATTTAAAAGTTAAATGGACATTAATGAGCACTGATTCTTTTTCAATTGGAGAACATTAAGATTAGTTTTAAAGAAAAACTTATAAATATAATATAGGGATTAAGTCATACAATAACAATGTACTTTTCAAAGTGTCCGGTTTTGATACGTATACTTTTTTTAAGTTGTAGAATAGTAATGTACTTTCATAAATGTTCCAATTTGGTACGTGTACTTTTTTTAAGTTGTAGAATATCAACGACTTTCCATAAGTGTTCCAGTTTGGTACGTAGGATGATGTACCAAATTGGAACACTTATGGAAAGTACATTGCTATTCTACAACTTTAAAAAAAATAGTACACGTACCAAATTGAAACACTTATGAAAGTATATTGCTATTCTACAACTTAAAAAAAAAATACACGTATCAAAACGGTACACTTTGAAAAGTATATTGCTATTTTACGACTTAATCCCTATAATTTACTTAGTTTTTTAAAAATAAATGAGGTGTTATGTTTGAGTAATTTATTTCGTCGTTTGAGTCTTTTCTAAAGCGATTCGTATAACATGTGCCTGTTTGGCCCGAGCTCGATTAAGCCCGTACCCGTTTATGCCCATGCTCGTTCTGACTCGAGCCCATTTGAACCATGCCGTTACCGCCCGACCTGCATGCTTTGGCACCTCTACATTCCTCCAATCCTGCCCACAAAGTCAATGGGTCATCTGCTTGGCCAGTTGAGTTAATTGTTACACACAATAATATTTATATATGTACCCCATGTGCTTGTAATTAGGTTTGATTGTCTGTTTAAGATTTAAATATTATTTTCACATAGAAAGATAACATTTAACTAGACACCAATTATATCTTGTGCTAATATTTATTGTCGTGAGCACGTAAACCTGTATCAGAAATAACATAATTATCTTATCATAGTGGTCATGTAGTTTGTGTCGAGTTTGTGTTGGCGAGTTTGTGTTGGCCCGATCAGTTAATTGTGCCGAAAAGTTTAGATTTAGTTAGCTTTATATTAGCTATTGTTAATGTGATTGGCTAGTGATAAGATGACATTTATGGGTTATTACCAATTTACCCTAAATAGCCAATGTTTTATGGTGAAACTTTGTTACCGTTCAACTAAAGTTGACCGTTGGTACCAGTCCCTGAAGTAGACCGTTGGTACGGTTGTGTTACCAGTCGACTTAGCCGACCGTTGGTACCAGTCGACTAAAGTCGACCGTTGGTACGGTTTTGTTACGAGTCGACTAAAGTTATGTTTTTATTATGCTATTCAAACGGTAACAAAGCCGTACGAACAATCAACTAATTGACAAACAATAAACTCGTGCATTAACATCAAAAGAAAAGATGATAAAACGAAAGTTGGTTCTAAAATTTCAACCCCCAAAACCTTCCAAAGAAACGGGGCGTATAAAGATCACAGATTTAGAAGAAATAATGGTTTATTTTGGTTACGAATTAAAGGGAGCCCTCCGAACCTCCGGCATGTAGCCGACGGTCTGAGGCGGCAGCGGAAGAGTTTAGGTTTTATGGATTTTAATGGCCTGATACCATGTAAGAATACATGATGAGGAGTAATGTGAATTGGTTTCCTGTCCTTCATTCATCAATAATAAGATACATATATAGGATAATACATTGGCTATTTAGGGTAAATTGATAATCACCCATAAATGCCATCTTATCACTAGCAAATCACATTAACTAGCTAATATACAGCTAGGGCTGAGCAAACGGACCGGATGGACTGGACCGACCGAAAAAACCGACCGGACCGGACCGGACCACATTCGGTCCGGTCCTCGGTCTAAGCTTTTTGGCTAATTCGGTCCTCGGTCCGGTCGGTCCGGTCGGTCCGGTCCGGTCCGGACCGACCAAAAACCCGAAAAAACTTGCCAAATCTTGCCTAATTGGACCGGACCGACCGAAGACCGACCGGACCGGACCGGACCGACCACATTCGGTCCGGTCTCGGTCTATGGTTTTTCCGGTTCTCGGTCTTCGGTCCGGTCCGGTCTTGGTCGGTCCGATCCGGTTTTTGGACCGTGATCACCCTTATATACAGCTAACAAATTTAACGCTACCATGTTTGTCACATAGGTTAATTGTGTTGGACAGTTGAAAGTCTTGAATTTGAATTAACAAACCAATAATTCATCAATGATGAGCCGCACAAAGTTTAACTGTGTTACACCCCGTGCCCGCTTTGACCAAGAATTAAAACTTTTTGCGCGGAAACGCTTGACTTTGACGAACATTTTGTTACTCTTTTGACCATTAACAAAAACCTATGAACTTTCTAACTTTGGAACTATTTTTAAACGAAACTAGACGCAATTACCTTCGAAACGACGGGTGGTTCGACCTCTAACGAGTTACAGATTAAAAGATATGATTTTTCGAATATTGAAAAAATTCTGCCAATACAACCTGTGTACCATACGCCCTTATGCCCACGGCTCAGAAGGGCTATGGTCTGGTACTCAGAATAGGTGAAGAATGCATTTCTAGGCAGAAGGCCTTATGCCCAGCCATAAGGGCGTATGACCTGGACTCAGAAACTGTTGATATGCAATTTAAGGCAGCTTATGCCCAGCCCATGAGGGCGTATGATGAGGGCGTATGACCTGTACCTCAGAAACACATAAAACCTCTTTTAAACGCAGAAGGCCATATGCCCATAAGCGGAAGGCCTTATGCTCCCATTTCCAAATTTTACCAAAAAAAAACAACTTTTGACATCTTACTCTAATTTCCGGAAAACCGACTTCCAAGACTCGAAACTTAACGAAACTTTCCAGAAATCTTTATCATAACATAATACATTGTTTCCATAACCGTTCAACCCGTTTACAACCCAAAATGGGTATATTCACACTTATACCAAACACCCCTTTAACTTTACTAATAAACACATAAACATACATTGACGCACCGGTTGACCACCAAATCGTTATGACACCATGAATATATATTTTGACCCTTGACTCCACATTACAAATTATTGTAGGACCAACGGGGGTACAATATCAACATAGAGCTCGGTATACTACCTAAGCTCCTAAACGCATACTACCTTCTATCATTGCATAGCTATCCTTTAACTTTAATCCAAGCCATAACATCACATGTGAACCTACAAAACATTGAACACTTAAACCGTAAGCACGGATGCTTAGTAAGTAAAGCGGGTATAACATAACATTACAATTCATTCACACATTACACATTATACAACCATTAATCCAAAGCAACATTAACCATAATCACATACCTTAACCACTTAGAGCCTTAACATTCCTTATCCCTTATTCCACTCTTGACTAGCACCTAACTAACCTTATATTCACTTCCACATAAACATCATGATACAAGCTCATCATAAACCTTAACACATTAAACCACATAACACATAATGCATAGAAATCGTTATAACTTTACATTATACCAGTTTACTTACCTTGAGTCTAAGCTAAGTCTAACAAGGAAATCATCTTGTCACCTTCCATCATCATCATCATCATCATCATCATCATCATACTTCCTAACCATCACCATCCTTTTTATCATCATCAAGACCTAAATAATACATATAACTCAACACCATCAACAAGGATTTATATAACCCATCATAAACTTACTCATCATTTTTTCTTTATCATCATATGATCATACCTTGATCATATGATGAATACTCACTTTCCTCATAATCCATAACTTCTATTGAATCCAAATAGGAAGATTACTTACTTGAGAAATCATTGCTAGGGATGACCATAAGCATAAGGACTTCATCATAATCCTTCCTAAGCCATCAACTCATCTTCTTCCCTCCCTTTTTCTCTCCAAAACCGGAAACCCACACACACCCTTGAATAATGTGGAAATGTCTAGAACTTGTGGATAGATAAGATATTTATCTTGCACAACTTTGGTCCTTGGGCACAATTGATCCCTTAAGTCCATTTCCTTCTATTTTGGCCACACTACATCATATAACACTTTAAAGTCTTGGCAACTTAAGTCCTTTAAGTCCTCCATCATTCTAGTTGTGCCACATAATACTTTACATAACCTTACAACCATTCATAGACTAACGGGTTTGACTTCCACATAACATTCGTTGACTAGCCAATCACGTTAAACCTTAGCAAATTCCATCTAGGGTGGGGCCTATTTGTATCCGGGAAACAGGTGTTACAATTCTACCTCCTTAGTTAGATTTCGTCCCCGAAATTTCTCGTCTAAGCTAAGCAGAGTGTAGTCTTATCATACTCACGTTCTTACCACTTTCCATTACTTTTAACATTCCGTTGCAATGATCTAATTGATCTCGCAACACAAGGCACACTATAACCCATTTCATACCCTTCTCTCATTTTATTTCTTGCTTAACTTGTCTAACCATACGTTTCTACTTCATCATTATGTCATCCAAGACATAATTCTTACCGCTAATCCCAACCATTTAATCATCTCTATGACTATTACGCGACTTTCTAACTCCTTCTATTCCAACCTTCCCGTCAAGGCCTACATGTCTCTTGAGCAATTACCAACTTGGCTTTACATAAGTCAATTTCATTACCTATACTTCCATAGTCATTTCATTATTCCGTTAGCATTTATACTGTATCATTTCGTTACCTCTACTTCTTTCAATAATTTTCATTCGCATTATGACCATTACGGTCTTTTCTCACATTACAACAATTAACAATCCATTTGTAACATTGATTTACATTTCCTTAATTGTTTCAACTTTACTCATTAGACACCTAAGTTATAAGTTCACATGACATCTCCTACTTAAGGTCGATATCAAACTTATTTTCTGCCCACCTATCTTAGTTCTTATGACCATAGCTATTTCTAGACTCCCGTTTCTACCCCTTTACCCCACTCATGCCATGTCGAGAACACATAAGCCCACTCATTTACACTTCCTCATTTACATGGAAAGGCGTCCCAATCGATGTAAATCAAGAAACATAAACTCATGGTTCAGAAATTTATAACTTCTTTATTTAAATGAAAAGGCGTCCCAATCCATTTGAATAAAGAAATTATAAATCATCCTACTTACACACTTTCGGCATAACACTTATACCCCTTTCATTTCATTTTAGCTTTTAACCTCTTCGTTCTTTTTACATTTTATGACACCCTTTTAACTTTTTAGACTTGGATCCATTCCGTTACCACATTCGCTTTGGGGATATTTTTATATGCCAAAGATGTAGGCAACCCCATTGCCGACGAAGGCAATACGTTTCATCCCGAAGGATCTATAACATATCCCGAAGGATCTTTAACATATCCCGAAGGATTATTAACCATTTATCCCGAAGGATCGTTAACCATTTATCCCGAAGGATTCTTTAACATTTATTAGCTTGGTCATCCCGAAGGATACCATCTTTAACCTTACACATTTAACTTTGGATCCAAGTCCTTAACATTTAGCACACACATCATCTTATCTATTTTATTTAGTTTAAGCAAGCGCCATAGGGCATATGAAACCTGCTTATCATTTTTACACATTTCTATGTAATTATGCTTCTCACTTTAACTTACATTCTTTAACCCACGTTAACCATTTCCGACACATTTACCATTACCTCTTTAGTCTACCCGACTCTTTCCATATTTAACCTTACCTAGGTTATCCATTATAACATACTCATTACCATCCGTTTATCCTTCTTTCACGTTTTATACATTAACACATTCATTAGCATCGTTCATTCATCTTACACATTTTAAATAGGTTTCATTATTCCACACTTCCGTTATAATAATAATCACATCTAATGGGGCACATTAGCAGTGACTTAATATTCAAGGCAACACCTTAACCTCATACATACGCATCTCATTCTCAGTTACATTCTTAACTTATCGCGTTTAACTTTTAGCATTTAAACCTTTTCGTTCAATTCCATCCTTTACATACTAACACACTTTATCACTACTTCACGTTCACACTTAAATCTTAATTACTTTACCTTACAATTAACCCGTCTCTATACCACTTTAACAATAGTCTTTAGTCACTAAATATAATGAGACCATATGTTGGTCACATTTCATGCCATCATTCCCTAACGTCATTCTTTAACCTTTAAGTCATTAATCACTTAATCATTTATTCGTTAGCTTCATCTTGTCTTTTNACACACTTTATCACTACTTCACGTTCACACTTAAATCTTAATTACTTTACCTTACAATTAACCCGTCTCTATACCACTTTAACAATAGTCTTTAGTCACTAAATATAATGAGACCATATGTTGGTCACATTTCATGCCATCATTCCCTAACGTCATTCTTTAACCTTTAAGTCATTAATCACTTAATCATTTATTCGTTAGCTTCATCTTGTCTTTTCACGCTATACCTTAGTACGCTTAATATCATTACAATCCACACTTAAAGCGTCATTACTTAATTCACTTGCTAGCCCATCTCTAATACCACTTAACATTCCTACTCATATTCCATTACCATTACTATAACATACATTCGTATAATCACAATATAATCACCGGCACCAACCAAGGTGCACGGATAACAAAATCATTTAAACAATTCAAGTCCTCCACGGACTTACATCATATACATATTAAAACCTTAAAACACATTCATTATACTTACTAACTTGAATTCACATAACGCATCACACATTCCTCCTTCTAACCTAAACATTTATCTTACGCATTTCTTATACTTACGTTCAACGCTTCTACGAGTGGTTTAAGACTAGGTAACCTAAAGTGGAAACCTAATTCACTTAAACCGAGGCTCTGATACCAATTTGTTACACCCCGTGCCCGCTTTGACCAAGAATTAAAATTTTTGCGCGGAAACGCTTGACTTTGACGAACATTTTGTTACTCTTTTGACCATTAACAAAAACCTCTGAAATTTCTGACTTTGAAACTATTTTTAAATGAAACTAGACCCAATTACCTTCGAAACGACGGGTGGTTCGACCTCTAACGAGTTACAGATTAAAAGATACGATTTTTCGAATTTGACAAAAATCAAGACAACCTGTGTACCATACGCCCTTATGCCCACGGCTCAGAAGGGCTTATGGTCTGGTACTCAGAATAGGTGAAGAATGCATTTTTAGGCAGAAGGCCTTATGCCCAGCCATAAGGGCGTATGACCTGAACTCAGAAACTGTTGATATGCAATTTAAGGCAGAAGGCTTTATGCCCAGCCCATGAGGGCGTATGATGAGGGCGTATGACCTGTACCTCAGAAACACATAAAACCTCTTTTAAACGCAGAAGGCCATATGCCCATAAGCGGAAGGCCTTATGCTCCCATTTCCAAATTTTACCAAAAAAAACAACTTTTGACATCTCACTCTAATTTCTGGAAAACCGACTTCCAAGACTCGAAACTTAACGAAACTTTCCAGAAATCTTTATCATAACATAATACATTTTTTCCATAACCGTTCAACCCGTTTACAACCCAAAATGGGTATATTCACACTTATACCAAACACCCCTTTAACTTTACTAATAAACACATAAACATACATTGACGCACCGGTTGACCACCAAATCGTTATGACTCCATTAATATACATTTTGACCCTTGACTCCACATTACAAATTATTGTAGGACCAACAGGGGTACAATATCAACATAGAGCTCGGTATACTACCTAAGCTCCTAAACGCATACTACCTTCTATCATTGCATAGCAATCCTTTAACCTTAATCCAAGCCATAACATCACATGTGAACCTACAAAACATTGAACACTTAAACCGTAAGCACGGATGCTTAGTAAGTAAAGCGGGTATAACATAACATTACAATTCATCACACATTACACATTATACAACCATTAATCCAAAGCAACATTAACCATAATCACATACCTTAACCACTTAGAGCCTTAACATTCCTTATCCGTTATTCCACTCTTGACTACCACCTAACTAAATTTATATTCACTTCCACATAAACACCATGATACAAGCTAATCATAAACCTTAACACATTAAACCACATAACACATAATGCATAGAAATCGTTATAACTTTACATTATACCGGTTTACTTACCTTGAGTCCAAGCTAAGTCTAACAAGGAAATCATCTTGTCACCTTCCATCATCATCATCATCATCATCATCATCATCATCATCATCATCATCATCATCATCATCATACTTCCTTACCATCATCATCCTTTTTATCATCATCAAGACCTAAATAATACATATAACTCAACACCATCAACAAGGGTTTATATAACCCATCATAAACTTACTCATCATTTTTTCTATATCATCATATGATCATACCTTGATCATATGATGAATACTCACTTTCCTCATAATCCATAACTTCTATTGAATCCAAATAGGAAGATTACTTACTTGAGAAATCATTGCTAGGGATGACCATAAGCATAAGGACTTCATCATAATCCTTCCTAAGCCATCAACTCATCTTCTTCCCTCCCTTTTTCTCTCCAAAACCGGCAACCCACACACACACCCTTGAATAATGTGGAAATGTCTAGAACTTGTGGATAGATAAGATATTTTCTTGCACAACTTTGGCCCTTTGGCACGATTGATCCCTTAAGTCCATTTCTCTCTATTTTGGCCACACTACATCATATAACACTTTAAAGTCTTGGCAACTTAAGTCCTTTAAGTCCTCCATCATTCTAGTTGTGCCACATAATACTTTACATAACCTTAAAACCATTCATAGACTAACGGGTTTGACTTCCACAGAACATTCGTTGACTAGCCAATCACGTTAAACCTTAGCAAATTCCATCTAGGGTGGGGCCTATTTGTATCCGGGGAACGGTGTTACAAACTGGCCACACTTATTGAGGTTCAGCCATAGATTAACTGGTTTTAAACAAAAAAACACTGATTAGCTTTAATTCTTTCAGTTTTATCCATTTATGCAAAGGAAACTCATTTGAATGACGTACAACTCGTCAAAGTGAGGCATATTGCACTCACACGACTTCCTTTAAGGAAGCAAGAATATCAAACTAGCATAAATACTTACAAACACTAGATATGGAGTAAACGATACGTGGAAAATAGAACATAGTTCTTGAACATCATTTACTCGTATTTGTTTAACGTTTAGTTATAGAACACTTATAACCATTTTGTGACGTCTTATAGAACACAAAACCATTATGCAATATAACAATTCTAGTCTGAAGGTAAATATTATTACATTATATATCATTCATCTTGTAACAAACACAAACTTCTCCTAACTTGAACCGACAAGTAAATGACCAGAATACCCTCGATAAAAAGACAATAATTACATATATATTTTAGCCATATCTAAATCCTATACTTAGTTTTGGGCCTTCTTTGATATCATTTTGGCTTCTTTTGCCCTATCCAATTCTGCCTGTCTTGTCCTCCACCTAAAGAAAGTCCCAAACACTTCCTCAACTTCTTCAAGGTTTTTACCTTGTGTCTCGGGGTACAGGGTATAAAAGAACACGAACCCCACAATTGCTACACCCGTAAATAAAAAGAAGGCCCCACCAATCGTAATCGCTTTTTCTAGGGATATAAATGTCATTGAAATCACCCCACTCGTAATTCTATTCACTGCCACACCCATACTACATCCTTGGGCCCGCAACCTCAGTGGAAAAATCTCTGAGCTGTAGACCCAGGTGATCGGGCCCATTCCAATAGAGAAAAACGCCACATAGGATAATATTGTGGCGATACATAGGGCTATAGCCCATTCTATCTTATGATCAGAATGGTTTATGATAGTCAGCCCTAACCCAAGGCCCATTAACGATAAGATCATACCAGCTATACTAGATAAGAGAAGTGGTCGACGTCCAACCTTATCTAGAAAAAACGTCGCCACTAGAATAAAGATTGTTTTTACGAAACCAACGGCTATGGTTGCTAGTAGCTTTGGTGTAGTCTTAACAATCCCTGCCTTTTCAAAGATTCTCGGGCTATACAACACTACAGCATCTATTCCACTTGCTTGTTGGAAGAAATGAATACCAATGGCTGCCATCAAAATATGGCGAACTGTGGGTGTTGGATGGATGAGCAACTCCTTCCATATGCCCTCACCATGGCTAGCTTTTGACACTTGGACAATATCGTCATTGCAATCTTCAGGTATGCCCGCAGCTGCCTTGATGTCAGCTAACCGAAGCCTAGATTCTTCTAAGCTGTCAGATGTTTTATCAAGGACAGTTTTGGCCTCACCTAGTCGACCTTGCATGACAAGCCAACGAGGTGACTCAGGCATGCCTAAGACACCTAAGGCTAGGAATATTGAAGGGACAGCTCCGATTCCTAACATGAAGCGCCATCCTAAGTGATCTGGAAGCTTTGAGAATGCGTAGTTTGATACATAACCAAGCAATATTCCTGCAAAAAAAGACCAATGCTGAGAACACATTTACTTGACATCTCGTATACTAAAACTCTTGTAAAATTTTTTATTTATAGTAATAATTTTTTAGTTACAAGATGTATTTATTTTAACGAATACTTCTAGATAGTTCAAGATAAACTTAAAATGAGTTTGGAAAAGGTTACTGTATTTTGGTAAAGATAACTAACTAAAATAATCCTTTAAGGTGTTTGGTCACGTTTTTTTTTCAAGACTTATGCAGATTGTATTTATTTACTTTAACTTATCCAATCAAAAAGTTAATTTGTGTGACTCTTATTACCAATCATAATTTGAGCAAATTCCACAAATGCTTGTAGTTATCTCACGTGACCCAAAATTTTTCTATTTCTCAAAATGCTTAGAGGTGAAAGTCGTCTTGGTAGGTTTGAGCGACTCCAAATAAAAAAAAAATATAAATTGTACTTCTTACCTAACGGTCGTTTAAGAAATTAAATTAGTGGGACCAGTGGTCAAAAAAATAAGGTCACGTGTCACTTTTTTTAGGAGTCGCCCAAGACACAGCTGAGGCGAAAGTTGCCCTAAGGCATTTTGAAAAATAGACAAATTTTGAGTCACATGGGGTAACCACAAATGTACTTTTTGGCATTTGTGAAATTTGCTCTCATAATTTAGCTTATTAAGAATACTTTCCAATGTTTTTCTAATGCCACATGCTTGTTATTAGCTGAAATGTCATAAAAAAGACCTCACCGGGTCGATTATTATTATTATTGTTATTATTATTTTTTCGAGGCTATAACATTAGTCTGATAAGTTAATTAATAATCATGTACAGTATATAAAAAGATGCTTACCAGCGTTAATAAACACTTCAGGAAATGAAGTCAAAAAGCCACGAGCAGAAGCTGGTGAGACTTCAGCAGTATACACCGGAGCTATCATAAGTGCGTATCCAACACCAATACCAGCCACAAAACGACCGAACATAAGAAAAGCATAGTTTGTAGCAAACCCCATTAAGATTGCACCAGTAAAGAATATAACTCCTGCCAAAACAATCGTGTAACGACGACCGATCCAGTCTGAAGTTCTCCCAGCTGCTGCTGACCCGACTAATGAGTACAAGTTGAGAATACCCACAAGTATTTCGATTTGAGTGTCACTACAATGAAGATCTGTTTTTATGAAGATTTGTGCCCCACTCATTACACCGATATCTGTCATAAAATATTGTCGGTTATTAACGTTTTACAAAAAAATTATTTATCTCTTGTATTCTTTTTTAGATTAAAATTAACAATTTCACAATATATGCATTATAAATATCTTAATTATTTCGAGAATCACTTGATTAGAGTATCTAAAAAATATCGCTAACTACAAGCAATTTGGTAGCACTTGTATTATGGTATGTGTATGTTATAATATAATAAAATGCCAACATATATTGCAATGACAGTCGAGAAAAAATAATATATTTTGAGATCTTGAAAGACTGTTGTTTGCCGGTTGGGATTTTAATATAGATTTGAGTATAACCGAAGATTAGAAAATATGTTTTTTTAATTAAAGGTAGGTATTTTACTTGAGAAATGTTGTTTGGGGAAAAAGGTCGTGCGACACGCGAAGTTTTGCTGGTCAGAACTTTTCGTTTTATGTTGGAAAACATGTTTCGCGTGGGATGTAGTAGCAACGGTCCTTAATTTTATGAATAGTTAGCATGATGCATGGATTTTTGTACCGTTTTATTGATAGTATGACTTGTACTGTGTAACTAGCTAGTACAATACATACTTGTTTAAAAGTTTTAAATGAGCAAACAAATGTTTTGGAACTTTAGGGAGATGTTATAATTTCAAAACAAGCCGAAATAAAGAAATCAAGTTGCTAAATTACCATAACCAAGCAGGACAGAAGTCATGGAAGCCAGCATAGCACAAGCAAAAGCATACTTGTTCCTCTTAGGTGCTTTTGGTGGGTCAAAGTCAGCGAACTCTTTGGTCTTACTAGAAACACCGTTTTCTTCGGGTTTCTGGTCGGCCATGGTGGTGATGTAGCGTTCAAGTGGCGGCAGGCCAAGTGAGAAAAAGCAGGTGTTTAGTAACAAGACATGAAAATAGATACCTTAGAGTAATATGCTTGTTATTGAGTTGTGGTAAGTTAGTAGTATAGATGTTGAATGGTATATATAGAGTGGTGTGGACTACCCTAATAATATCGGCCAACCAATACCCTCCAATCCTACCCACAAAGTCAATGGGTCATCTTCTTGGCCAGTTGAGCAAATTGTTACTCGCAATAATATTTTTATAATGTACCCCCATGTGCTTGTAATTAGGGTTGATTGTCTGTTTACGATTTAAATATCATTTTCACATAGAAAGATAACAATTAACTTGACACCAATTATATCTTGTGCTAATATTTATTTGTAGGGATAACGTAAATCAAGATCATAAGTAACATAGTCTTATCATAGTGGTGTAGTTTCTGTCGAGTTTGTGTTCGCGAGTTGAAATCCAAGGGGAACTTGGCCCCATCAGTTAATTGTGCCGAAAAGTTTAAATCTAACGCTAAATGTTTGTCACATGGGTTAATTGTGTTGGACAATTAAAAAGTCTTGAATTTGAATCTTACAGTAATCTATACTACTTATAATAGAGGAATGACTCTCTCTCCAAAAAATTAAGATATACAAAAAAGAATGCAAGATTTACAACATTTTAAAGCAAGAAATTTTCATAATTACAACGAGCAAAGCATTATGTACAACAAAAACAAGCATGAATCGAAATTCAGACCAAAATCCTTAAAATTATACATTAATAGCATTAAAAACACCCCCTACACCAAAATTACAAGTATTTAAGCATAATGTACAACCCTCCCATCCATATTAATTCCAATCCATATAATTCCTAATCCTACCCACGCCAAAATTACAAGTATTAAAAAATTAAAAATGCGTTTCTAATTGCTTTGATTACACTCAAAACAAAATTTTAAAGGTAATTGTTACGTTTAGGAATAATCCTCACACGATAAGTTCAAGTATTGCCCCTTCTAACCATGGAACATTTTCATTTTATGTGGTAACAACTACGATTTTCAACTATAATATATGAATGGATTTATAAATTATGTAAACAAAATTGATATTACAAAAATCATGTTATTAGACGAATCAAATGAGTAAATAAAGACAACAAATACGCTATTCTTTCGGCATATGACGCATTTACTGTTTATTTGACTCATTAGAAACGCTACATACCATTTTTGATCGTTAATAAACAGAGGGGGATGACTGTGGCGGCAGTTGGTGACGGGGGCGCCTGAGTGGCGATACGGGCTGAGTCACAGGCCGAGAAGCTCCAGAAAGAAAGTAGGTGAGCCGATCTACCGATTTGGAAAAAAAAAAGATCTCGCCGGAAAATTTTTCGGCGACGGTGGTGGCCTGAGATGACGGTGGTTGGCGGAGGTAGAGGGATGCCTGGCGAAGTGAAAGAGAGTGTGTGTGTTGGTGTGTTTTTAGTGAGAGAGTGGGAGAGATATTATGAATAAGAAATTGATTTTATAAAAATTTGAGGGATCAAATGTGTACAATAAAACTCAAAGCTTATTATTAAGAATAGGGTGGAGGGACTAGAAGTGACAAGTAGCAAAACTTTTAGTAAACACGCTCCGGGTCTCATTCGACATACCAAACAGACACGAAACATTATTAAACTTCAACCATTGTTCTCGAAATAATTTTTCCAATAAAAACGAATGTAAATACGCATAACTTGATCGAAGTCAATTTATTTGGCAAATTCGATTCGTTTTGTGCTTTCTAAGTTGTGCGTGATCGATAAAGGAATAATGCACGCGTTTACTGTGATTGAAGTCAATTAGAACCAGGTCGCGCATACCGAATCAAACATGTTTTCAATATGTGTTTATATTTTGTATGAAAATGCAAAACTTCCCGCAGCAACGCGCGGGTTCAAATATTTTGCATAGTATATTTCGGCCTTTGCATACTTTTTCAGTTTATTAACAACAACAAAATTTATTAACGAAAGATGATTATGAAGGAAAGTATCAAGATTTTGTTTGTGGTAACTTCTGTTAACATGAGATAGAATTATACCACTGTCTTAACTAAAGTTATTGTTATTTACAAATTAATTGTTTAGTAAAAGTATGGCCGCATAACATCACGTTGTCAGAAAATATAGTCCAGGGTACCCGCCGCCGCATCGCGCGGGTACCCTGCTAGTAAACTAATAATTCATCAATGATGAGTGGCACAACTTTTAAACCTGCCACACTTATTGAGTTTTAGCCAGAGATTAACAGGTTTTAAACCAAAAACGGCGATTAGCTTGTTTTTTTTTAATGCATTTATGAAAACAAAACTCATTTGATTGAGGCACAACTCATCAAAGGGAGGCATATTACACGTACTCACACGACTTCCTTTAAGGAAACAAGAATATCAAACTAGCATAAATACTTACAAACATTAGATACGGAGTAAACGATACATGAACATTAGAACATAGTCATTGAAAATCATTTATTTGTTTAACGTTTACTCATAGAACAATAATAACCATTATGTGACGTTTTATAGAACTCAAAACCATTATGCAATATGACCATTCTAGTTTGAAGGTAAATACTATTACATTATATATCATTCATCTTGTAACCAGCACAAACTTCTCCTAACTTGAATCGACAAGTAACTGACCATAATACCCTCGATAAAAAGCCAATAATTACACACATATTTTAGCCACCTCTAAATCCTAAAACCTAGTTTTGGGCCTTCTTTGATACCATTTCAGCCTCTTTTGCCCTATCTAATTCTGCCTGTCTTGTCCTCCACCTAAAGAAAGTACCAAACACTTCCTCAACTTCTTCAAGGTTTTTACCTTGTGTCTCGGGGTACAGTGTATAAAAGAACACGAACCCCACAATCGCTACACCCATAAATAAAAAGAAGGCCCCACCAATCGTAATCGCTTTGTATAAGGATATAAATGTCATCCCAATCACCCCACTCACAATTCTATTCATTGCCACACCCATACTACATCCTTGGGCCCGCAACCTCAATGGAAAAATCTCTGAGCTGTAGACCCAAGTGATCGGGCCCATCCCAATCGAAAAGAACGCCACATAGGATAAAATTGTGGCGATACAAAGCGCTATAGCCCATTCTATCTTATGATCAGAATGGTCTATGATAGTTAGCCCGATCCCAAGGCCCATTAACGATAAGATCATACCAGCTACACTAGATAATNTCTGAGCTGTAGACCCAAGTGATCGGGCCCATCCCAATCGAAAAGAACGCCACATAGGATAAAATTGTGGCGATACAAAGCGCTATAGCCCATTCTATCTTATGATCAGAATGGTCTATGATAGTTAGCCCGATCCCAAGGCCCATTAACGATAAGATCATACCAGCTACACTAGATAATAGAAGTGGTCGACGTCCAACCTTATCTAGAAAAAACGTCGCCACTAGAATAAAGATAGTTTTCACGAAACCAACAGCTATGGATGCTAGTAGCTTTGGTGAATCCTTAACAATCCCTGCCTTTTCAAAGATTCTCGAGCTATACAACACAACGGCATCTATTCCACTAGCTTGTTGGAAGAAATGAATACCAATGGCTGCCATCAAAATATGTCGTACTGTGGGTGTTGGATGGATGAGCAACTCTTTCCATATGCCCTCACCATGGCTGTCTTTTGACACTTTGACAATATCGTCATTGCAGTCTTCAGGTATACCTAGAGTTGCCTTGATGTCAGCTAACCGAAGCTTAGATTCTTCTAGGCTATCGGATGTTTTATCAAGTACAGTTTTGGCATCACCTAGTCGACCTTGCAGGGCAAGCCAACGAGGTGACTCGGGCATGCCTAAGACACCTAAAGCTAGGAATATCGAAGGGATGGCTCCTATTCCTAGCATGAATCGCCATCCTAAGTGAAGTGGAAGCTTTGAGAACGCATAGTTTGATACATAACCAAGCAATATTCCTGTATAAAAAAAATTAAAAATAAAATAAATAAATGAAAATTTAAAGAATAAAGATAAAAAATAAAAAGTATTATAGCATTTTATTTATCTATGTTATTTTAGTCTTAAATTGAGTTTGGGCAAAGTTACTGCATTTTGATAAAGAAAACTAAAATAATCCTTTAAGTGTTTGGTCACGTTTTTTTTTCAAGACTTATGCAAATTGTTTTTCTTTTTCTTCTTAATAAAGTAAGAAAATGAATCTCTTTACTTGATGTTTAACTTATCCAATCAAAAAGTTTCATTTGTGTGACTCTTATTACATCAGAACTCTGTCATTTAATTAGAAATGCAAGAAACTTTTAAACAGAGATGACAGAGAGACTTAATTAGCCTCTTAAAAAGTATTCTTAAATTTCTTCCTAATGTTACATGCTTGTTCTTATCTGGCTTGTAGAAATTGGGTCATCTTTTTCAAACAAATAAATCATCAGGAATGTTTTCTTAGAGGCTGGAGAGTCCTGTGAAGCCCTGGGCGAAAACTGATAATGGAGCCTCAATGCATAAGCTAAACGAAAAGTGTCTTTTCAAATATTCAATGAGAATAGTTTACGTAAAAAGTTTCATAGCATACGAGGCTATAACATTACTCTAATAACTTAACTAATCATGTATATATATAAAGAGATCCTTACCAGCGTTAATAAACACTTCAGGAAATGAAGTCAAAAACCCACGAGCAGAAGCTGGTGAGACTTCAGCAGTATACACTGGAGCAATCATAAGTGCGTATCCAACACCAATACCAGCAACAAAACGACCAAACATAAGAAAAGCATAGTTTGGTGCAAACCCCATCAAGATTGCACCAGCAAAGAATATAACTCCTGCTAAAACAATCGTGTAACGACGACCGATCCAGTCCGAAGTTCTCCCAGCTGCTGCTGATCCAACCAATGAGTATAAGTTGAGAATACCGACAAGTATCTGGATTTGATTGTCGCTACAATGAAGATCCCTTTTTATGTAGATTTGTGCCCCACTCATTACACCAATATCTGTCATAAAATATCGTCGATTATCAACGTTTTATGAAAATATATATTCCAAAGATATCATATGTACGTATTATTTAACACTAGCTTGTATTGTTTTTAATTGTAAAATCAACAATTTCACAATATACACATTATAAATATCTAAATTATTTCAAGACTTGAACCCACAATCACTTTACCAAAGTATCTTAAAAATATCGCTAACTACACGCAATTTGGTAGCACTTGTATTATTGTATATTGTAATATGATTAAATGCCAAGTTTCCAACATATATTTCAATGACAAGTCGAGAAAACAATACTATGTTTTGAGATCTTGACTGTTGTTGGTTGTGATTTTAATAGTTTAATATATAGATATTTGAGCATAACCGAAGATTAGAAAATATGTTTTTTTAATTAAAGGTAGGTATATTTTTATAAATGTTGTTTAAGGAAAAATGTCGTTCGACACGGGAAGTTTTGTTGGTTAGAACTTTCGTTTTATGTTGGCAAACATGTTTCGTGTGAGATGTAATAGCAATGGTCCTTAAATTTATGAATAGTTACCATGATGCATGGATTTTTGTTCTGTTTTATTGATAGTATGACTTGTACCGTGTAACTAGCTAGTACATGCAATACATACTTTTTTAAAAAGTTTTAACGAGCAAATAATTGCTGTATAACTTTAGGGAGATGTTACAATTTAAAAATAAACGGAAAATAAAGATAAGCAAGTTGCTAGATTACCGTAACCAAGCAGGATGGAAGTCATGGAAGCTAACATAGCACAAGCAAAAGCATACTTGTTCCTCTTAGGTGCTTTTGGTGGATCAAAATCTGCAAGTTCTTTGGTCTTACTAGAAATGCCATTTTCTTCGGGATTCTGGTCAGCCATGGTGGTGATGTAGCGTGGAATTGGCGGCAGGCCAAGGAGAAAAGAGGGTGTTTAGTAACAAGACATGAAAATATATAACCTTAGAGAGTTAGTTATATGTTTGTTATTGAGTTGTGGTTAGTTAGTATAGATGTTGAGTGGTATATATAGAGTAGTGTCGACTACCCCAATAATATCGGCCAACCCATACCCTCCAATATAATCCTACCCACAAAGTCAATGGGGCATTCTATTTTATTAAGAATGTTGGTTCATCGTATGTGCTTGTAATTAGCTTTAATTGTCTGTTTAAGATTTAAATATCATTTTCACGTAGAAAGATAACATTTATATTGACACCAATTATATCTTGTGCTAATATTAATTGTCGGGATAACGTAAATCTATATCATAAGTAACATAATCTTATCATAGTTGATTGTACAAAAAGATGCACATATCAGGCCTTCAATGGTGATTAACGAAATTAGGGGTGATGGTGGTGATGCCGAGTGCAAGATAACCTGAAAATAAGAAATAGAAGACACTACGTTAAGTGATTGCGCAGGGGTTGGACCCTGCGAACCACCTCCGGCGTGTGAATAAGTATTTGGTATGATGAGTTTTAGTGAAAATGTAGTGAAGTAAAGTGGTGAAGATTGCATACCAGATTTCTAACTCGTCCAAGACTATTTATAGGGGAAGAAATAACCTTGGAGAGTATTTGCCCGAATTTAGGAGATCATGGGGTATCTCATGATTTGTGGTAATCGCTAGGGCTTAGTGCCCCACTCTCCCTATATTAGTAGGAAAGCCAATGAGAAAGAGATGACGTGGGTAAGACCAGGTCATGACGGAGGCCAGGCTCCGAACAGTGACGGAGACCCCTCCGAACCATGACGGAGGTGAGGCTTCAAACCTAAACAGAGGTTAGACACTATGAGTGCTTTGGGTGAAGGTTGGCGGATTCCCTTGCGGTAACATTGTGAATGACTTTGCGCCGACATTATGTGTAGGACGAAGGCGTAGGCTTCGTCCTTTAGGAGGGTACATCATTACCCTCCATACAAATGGTAAGCTAAGTACCAGAGTGACGGTAACGCTCGTTAGCAGAGCGGAGGGTACGTTATCAAGCCCCCCAGTCTAATTTTATGCATGCGAATAGTACGTTAACCTAAGTGTTAGAAAACATTAAACGCATTCAAGTCATTGAGTGAACAGTTGCTCAGTGAGTTACCTTCAGGATGCATAGGACGAGTCTAAGAAGAAAGTCTCTCCATTCAGTGAGGCGGAACTCAGTGAGTGGCACCTAGGCCAAAGAAGAAGATGATGGGTTTAGTGAGTGATGACAATAACTCACTGAACCCCAAGACTCCTTAACAACTAAAGAAGTATAATTTAAAGACTGAAGACTGAAGGCCTAAAGACTGAAGATTAGGCGGGACAAAGCGAGAAAAGTTTGAAGAGATAAGATGGTGTCCTTATCAACCTGAAGTCAAACTTTTCCTGAAAGTCAAAATGTCAGGACAGTGTCATCACTGTTCCTCAGAAAGGCGTATTGTCTTATACCCAAAATAGATCAATGTAACAGAGACAAAATACGTAAGTATTTTGTCTTTACCAGCTTAGGTCATCATTTTTCTTTATCATAACGGTTGTTAAACACTTGTGTATAAATAGGAAACATAAGAGAGGAGTAAAAGTTGACAAGTTTGTGCAATTAATGCTTAGACATTCACAAACAACTTTTACTCCTCCAAAGAACAACACAATCCCTGATATAGCTTAGTACGACCTTTAGTTGTCACTCAAGCTTAGATTGGGTTTAGAGAGGAGTCATACCACACTTGTCATTTCAATCCCAAGTGTTATTCCGCAAACACTTGGGTATAATTATTATAACAACCTAAAATCTGTAATTGAAAATAAAACCCGAGAATAACTAAACGAATAAACCGTAAATCCAAATAAATAAAACTAAACTTCACAATTGAGATTTTGAACATATTTGAGTTCCAAAATACCTATGTAACATAAAATAAAATTCGAGCAACAATTTACGATACACGAACATCTGTTTTGGGCCGTTTTTCATTTGTTACACAACCAATCAACAACTAAGGCCTTGGATAACTTAAGCCCACTATTTTTTCGGCCCTCTTGGCCCAATTCGAACTCACCAACAATTTTAAAGGACCGGTGTTTATTTTTCTCACACAAAAACATTACGCAACATTTAGAAAACCCTAAACCTAGTTGCTTCAAAAGTGACGGCTTGTTCCTTTTCTTCTCATCTTTCGAATTCAAGAGGGTTTAAGGAGGCTCAATCATGAATCCATTGGGTAGTGTTAGTCGTGGTTTACTTTCTGGTTCGAGGGAGGCATTGGAAACTTGTTTCGGTTTGGTTTTGGATTCGTTGCGCTTGTTTTCTGTCCATTCGATCCTCATCAAGGGGTAATGTATCAAATTTGTCCTTTCTTCTTCTTAATTGATCCTTTTCATTCATGTGATTCCATGTTTTGATCATCCTATGAATCGGCTAATTTAAAAGAAACCTAAAACCATGTGGAACCTACATTTGAACCAAGCCCTAATTTCATTATTAAAACCAGTAATAAGGTCATTAACCACACATTAATGAGATGCTAAAAACCTAGAAATAAACCCTAGGAATTTATTAGAGGTCGATTAGGGTTTTAATTGGGGATTAGGGTTTGTTTCTGTCCCACCTGCATGCTGTCAGGAATTTGAGTTGTGTTTAAGAGGGTCTATTTTAATGATACCAACATGTTTTTCGGTGATTATTGAGTCTAAAATCAAGTTCTGGAAAATTACTTTCTAAATATATAAGCCTTATAATTTTAAGAGGTCGGGAGGATGTCTTTTCTGATTTTACAAGTTCAAGTGTCAAAACTGTCAATTAGTAATCCGAATTTCAACCTTGGTACATGATTTTTGTTTTGAAATCGGTATGGAATCATTAGCTCCAATTGAACAGGACTTAAATATAGGATGTGTATGGTCTCTGTGATTTTTGGTGGAATTTTTAGAGTAGTACAACATTGTCTCTTATTTGCTTACTTTTTGAGTCCCAAATCTGTTACCGAATCTAGACTAGTTTTGATAATGAATTTTTGTTCTATAGTTATACTACCTGGAAAATTCTACAAAAATTACACAAAGTAGTAAACATATGTATCTATCTGGGGTGATTTTTCTAAGGCTCCAGGAGATGAACAAGTATACCTTAAAAATCCGGAAATGTGATACATGTTTTGATACTAAAAGCTGAGTTTTCTTAAAAGGTGAATTACACACTCAAACCTATTATATCATTAATATGTGTAACCTAATCAGAATGAATCTTTAATTAAGTGTTTAATGTGAAGATATAATCTTGCTCTTCGCTTCATATGTAAACAGTAAATACTCGAAGGACCAATATTGTTAGTTATGTTAGTTAGTAACCGAATGTTAGTTATTGGCGGTTACAAAATAGTTAGTTATTTCGGTTGGACATACCGAATGGACACACCGGTTCATGACACCGGTTGGTACCTTATATATATATGTACATATGTATTCGAATTCAATGGTTAGAAAAATACTTATTCATTATTTACTTTGCAACTTATATTTCGACTAGAATTGGGACAACAGTTGGCATCAAGAGCAAGTGGTTTACACGACTTCGTTTCTGGATATCAAGAACTTTTAACGAGAAGGCCATAAGAAGAAATACGCTGAGAACATCCTTGGTTTTCAGAAGGAATGCTTTGTTTTCTTTTCTTCCGAAGAAGACAACGACTTGAATAAGGATAGGCGCAAAAGAAGATAGTGCACAATCTATTTTTGCATGGAGTTGCAAACGTTTACATCAAACGTTATTGGTGGGACAAAACTTCATTGGAAACATCGAAGGGAAAGGAAGGAAACTCTTGTCGTATACAAGGAAACATGGAACAAGAGTAGGAAGCGCTGAAGTTCTTTTGTGTTTGCTGTTAACGCGACACAGGAAAGGAAGAGACATACACATCGTTTGTTTATAAAACGAGTGTGAAAGAAAACTTTGGGAAACCGGTTAGAACAAGACACAAAGTAGAAGAAAATGCGGGGTTAAAACGCGACGGACGTTGTTGTGGAAAGAAACTTGGAACGTATAACCTAGACGGATACAGTACTCGAAGATAACTGTGTGGAAAACGTGTTGGGGAGACACAAGGAAACAGCAACAACGAAAAACAGAAACAATTGGAAGGTTTGTTTCGGTGTAGGTTACCAAGAGAGGTATCAAGTTTGTGTGTAGGAAGGTTTGTGGATTTCGCAGTAAAAGAAGAAAAAACGTTATAGGAGACGTTATGGAGAAGAAATAAAAAAAACACACAAGGAACTCCTATAGCAACGTGAGGGCGTGTGGTATACTAAGAAAAAGGAAGAAAGAAATTTTGTTTTGGATTGTCGAATACAAAACCATTTCGACAACACAAAACAGAAAGGAGACCGTGGGTTATTGTTTTGGTTCGTTGGGAAGAGAAGCAATTCGACAAAGGAAAAATAAACAAAGGAAAAGAAACCTTGGGTGTTTCTTGTTTGTGTACGAATCGGATTGGAAACAGAAACAACAACGAGGCAAGGAAACAAGGGAACCAACTTGGGAATAACACAAAACGTTGGTAAACGATATTACTAACGCAAGACAAAGGGAATACATTTGTGTTCATCACAATCGAGGTCATAAGTTAACTTTTCTTTGGATTTCAATTACAATAGAATAGTATAGAATAATTATTTTGTACTATTAGGAAATCCCGAGAACTATTTATTGATCCCGTATTACTAGGATTCCCTGAATAACTATATATATTCCCATATTAGTAGAGATACCATACTAGGAAGTATAAATTCTCATACATATTAGAAGGTGAAGATAATAGGCACTTTTAAGATGGCCGGTGACGATACAACAAACACATCAACTACACTTAAACCCGTAACATCTATTGCACAATATCAATGCCCTAAGTTGAAAAACACAAACTACATGGTATGGGCTATACAAATTAAGGTTATACTAGAGGCACAAGGTTTATGGGAGACAATAGAACCTAAGGAAAACACGCAAGTAGATGATAAGAAGGATAAGGCAACGACATCCATTCTATATCAAGCGTTGACCGAAGATGTGATTTTACAAGTAGCGGGATGTAAAACGGCTAAGGAATTATGGGAATCATTAAAGAAAAGACACGTTGGAGAAGAGAGAGTGCAGCAAGCACGGTTACAATCATTGATGATTGGGTTTAATTCAATTCAAATGAAGGAAGATGAGATGGTGGATGCATTTACGGATAAGCTAAACAGCTATGCCACTAAGGCAAAGGAACTAGGGAAAACATTGGATGAATCACTTTTAGTACGAAAACTATTAGACTCCACACCAGATAGGTTCCTTCAGATAGTAGCATCCATAGAATAGACGAATGATCTCGACGATATCACCCTAGATGAGATCACAGGAAAACTCAAGGCGTTTGAGGAAAGGATAAAAATCTGGAAAGGAGGACAAGTGGAAAGCCAGGAGAACTTATTATTCACACATGGCGAACACTCGGGAAAGGGAAAATGTTTTTATAAACGCGGAGGAAGATCAAATTTGTCACGAGGAAACTGGCAGAATAATAGAAATATAAATAACTCACAAGGAGGGAACCCAAATCACAAAGGAAACTCGAATAGGAATAAGAATGAGTGGGATTTGAGTAAAGTACGATGCTTCAAGTGTCAGAAACTTGGACATCTTAAGAAAGATTGTAGAGGAACATCGACAACTCAGGAACAATCAAACCTTATCTTAGAAGACGATGAACCATCACTATTAATGACTACACACGAAACCGAACATGAGGAAGTGTTGTTGAATGAAGGCCAAATTCAACCAGGAAAATATGCTTCAGCGGACGCAAGCATATGCTATTTAGATAATGGTGCAAGTAACCATATGAGGGGAACCAAGAGTCATTTTAAGGATATTGACAAAAGCGTAACAGGACGAGTACGTTTTGGAGATGGATCGTATGTACAGATAAAGGGTAGAGGCTCTATATTGTTAGGTCGTAGAAACCAAGAACAGAAGATAGTATCGAATGTATACTATATACCAAACCTCAAGAGCAACATACTAAGTCTAGGACAACTTACAGAGATAGGTTGTAAGGTCATAATGGACGGAAACAAGTTGACTTTGAATGATAAGAGCAAGAAATTGTTGATGAAGGTAGAAATATCTAAGAATCGACTTTACAATATTAGATTACAAATAGATACACCTATATGTCTCTTAGCAAATGTAGATAACCAAGCATGGTTATGGCATGCTAGATTAGGTCATCTGAACTTTGACGATATCAACAAGATGACTAGGAAAGGTCTAGTGGAAGGAATACCAAGAATAAATCATGCTGGACAGATTTGTGATGCATGTTTATTAGGAAAACATAGTAGAACACCATTTCCAAACCAAGCTAAATTCAGATCAAAGAACCCGTTGGACTAAGTATATGGAGACCTCTGTGGTCCTATAAGTCCAGCAACACACTCTGGCAAGAAACTCATATTCTTGTTAGTGGATGATTGTACACGTTTTATGTGGGCCTACTTTCTGACGTCGAAAGATCAGGCATTTAGTACTTTCAAGGAATTTAGACAGCAGATAGAAATGGACATGAGAATGAAAGTGAGGATGCTAAGAACAGATACAGGTGGTGAATTTACATCTAATGAATTCACCAAGTACTGTAAAGAAAATGGAATAGCACGACAGTTGACAGCACCTTACTCACCACAACAAAATGGAGTAGTGGAGAGAAGAAATAGGACAGTGTTATCAACTACGAGGAGTATGATGAAAGCGATGAAGTTATCGTTAACTTTTTGGCGGAAGCAGTTAAACATGCAATTTACATACTCAACAGGGTACCTATAAGAGCCCTGATAGATAAAACTCCATATGAGGCACTCTACAACAGAAAACCGAACCTGGAAAACCTAAGAATATTCGGATGCACAGCTTATGCAAAGATAACAATACCTCACTTAAAGAAGCTGTATGACATAAGCATACCAATGATTTACTTAGGAGTAGAGGAAGGATCAAAGGCATGTAGGTTGTATGATCCAATAGCAAAGAAGAAACACGTTAGTAGGGATGTTAAGTTTATGGAAACAAAACTGTGGGATTGGGATAAAGATGGAGAAGATACGAGTACACAAGACACATTTTGGGCTAGTTTTGTGGTAGAAGGAGTTGACAATGAGAATGCTACACTAGTCAACACATATATCAATGATAATGTTGATAATACGTATCAGGAACCGGATCCAATACCAGATCCAGTTTCACCAATCACACCACCGACATATACTTATAACCCTAATTCAGAGGAAGAAGAAGAGGCTACTATAAGCTCATTAGGAAGCTCAGATCAGAGATATGATGATAAACCGGTACGAGGTTTAAAAGAGATAACATAAATCTACAAGAATGCATGACTCATCCCAAACAGTCAACTAAGTCAACCAAGGGTTCCTGGTCAACTAAGTCAAGCTATGAGAGAGAAAGTGATCAATTTATGATCCGGTGTAAGCACAGTGTATCCTCGGGTCGTCATGTCCCAGCGAGATTGAAATTGTGTTTTGGGAAAACCTTCTGGAATGAGTGATTTGAGGAAAGTAACCAGATAAAAATTCTGATTGATTTTACACTACTGATTGCTTGGAATGATAATAAAACAGTATTAACAAACACAGAATTACAATTAAACCTAAAAAACGTAAATGTGTACTGGAAAAATGGGAATTGAACAAAAACAAACTACAGGGGGTGAAAATGAAACTTTTACAAACTTAATATTAAAAGAAAATTAAATTAAAAAGAAAAATATTTTTTGATTATTTTATTATTTAATATTAATTAAAAACTATTTAATACTTGTAATTATATTTAAATTAAACTAATTATAATATAATAATAAATAAAACTAAGAAAATGAAAATTTATTTTTAAAAACTCTAAAATAACTTAAAAATGATATAAAAACTAAAAATATGTATTTTCGTCTTTTTCTGAATTTAATATTAATTAATTACTATTTACTTATTAATTAACTAATTAACTAATTTAAATTACTAATAATACTAAAAATGACTTATATAATTATGAAATATTTTATAAAACTAATTATCTAATACAGGAACCTTAAAAAATTATAAAAAAATTATAAAAACTATTATTAAACTATTTTATTAATTATTTACTTAATTACTAATTAAAAACTATTTAAACTAATTTAATTAATAAAAATGGAAAATGAACAGTAATAATTATGGAAATATTTTATAAAAATAATAAATGATTTATAAAACCTAGGAAAAATATAAAAAAGTACTAGTGATTAAATTTAAACAGTAGAGGATTTTATTTTTGGTTTTACAATTAAAACTAATTTAATTAATATTAATTATTATAAATACTAAATGAAAAGATAAAAATCTAAGAAAATTATTAGAAATACTACAAGTGAACAGGAACTTATTAAAAATATAAAAATGAAAAATGCTTTTTGAAAAAGCTGAGCAATAAGCCAAATGGCTTAAATAGAAGCTATCACTTTTTTAAAAGTGATTATTTTTTGAATTTTCTTTTTGACCGATGATTATACACTAAAAATAACCAACTTTTGTGAAATCACTTTTTATAAAACTTAAAAATAAGCACTTTGGACACTTATGTTTTCTACAGATTGCTTTTTGGCTTAAAAATGAGATTTTGATGGTGAAAAAGCTAAGTAATGCACATAAGCCACAAATTAAGCTTTAATCTACTGATGTGTATGCAAATATAAGCCAAATCTACTGAATAAGCACACTAAATAAGCAGAAAATAAGAAATAAGCAATCCAAAACACACTCAGAATCTAACAAGCAGGATATAATGGGACAACATGCATGCCTGTGTGGGGCCCACAGGGTTGATCAAGGATCCAAACCAAAAGTGGATCTAAAAAGCTGGCTAGGAGAGCTTAAAAATAAGCTAAGGCTCAGGGTATGGGGTCCACTAATGAGCTAGGTGAGGGCTTGTGAACTTGCTCTCATACACTGATGAGTCAGTATTGAGAGTCTGGTGAGAGACTTTTCATGGTGCAAAATAAGCAGTTTGAAAAGCACTAAAGTGAAAAAAAATTACTTGCACAGATAGCTGGCCAGATGGGCTTTTAAAACAACAATAATCTCAAGCTAACACTCACTAATGAGAACTATGCAACCCAATGAAGGTGGCTTATGAACCTGTGCACAGGGAAGGTGAGTGGTTACACAGGGTACTTTGAGAATGCTTTTTAATAAGCAAATGGCTTTCATTTGGGGATTTTCTTTTTGAAACAAGTTAACAAGCTACCAACTTACATGAAACAACAAGAATTTCTCATTTCTAATCCATAATTAACCCTGTGCATGATCTGGAACATTTGTTCATTTTGAAAGATACAACAAATTTGACTTTTTCAAGTTTTTATCCCAGTTGACTTTCATGAACTTGACATGATCCTAAATTACTCTAGATGTAATATTATGCTGATATAAGACTTAATTAAGCTACTCTAACAACTATTTCACTGATTTGCAAGATTGTGGAATCCAAAACTCCAACAGCTAGATAATATGAAGAATCAAAGAGAGTTTGACTTTTTTACTATATGAACACTGGATTTTATGCTTACACTGTCCTAAAGTGACCTAATATGACAGATAACTACTATTAACAACAACTCAAACACCCTTGAACACAGATAATCAGATTGATCCAAACACACCTTATTGAGACTGTTTTTGACTTGTTCAAAGAGATTGACTGTTTTAGACCATGAAACTGCTTATTAGAGTTCTAATACTCCCTCCGTCCCAATTTATTTGTCCACTTTTGACTTTTGAAGTCTTTTTTTCTCAACTTTGACCTTAAATTGTGTTGTTTGTGTTATATAATACTTGATGGAAGTTATAGCCAATGAAAATACATTTAAAAGTCAATCAATTTATATATTTTGCATCAATTATTATACAACACAAAAAAGAATATTTGAGGTCAAAGTTGTAAAAGAAAGACTTCAAAAGTCAAAAGTGGACAAATAAATTGGGACGGAGGGAGTATGATATAATAGGCCTAAATTAACACATAAACAACAGTAACAACAACAAATACCCAAGATCACACCTAAGTTAATTCTAACAGTTATGACAAAGAGTTGAGCACACAGGATACTATTGAACAAGAACCATATATTAAGCAATAACTAAGCTAACATACACTAAATGAGCACAGAGATCCATAGAAATAAGCTAAAAAGCATAACTACAGTAAGAATGCAGAAAATTAGATTTTGCTTACAAGGTGCATCCAAGGTGAGAACTGTGAACCAAGGACTAAACATTCAACCTAAAGCTTCCCATGAAGCACTATTACCACTGCCATCCAGAATATACAGTGCTCCAGCTTTCTTCATCTTCTTCCCTTTTTTTTTTATTTTTTTTTATTTTTGACTGTATTTTTCTTGTATTTTTTGTATTTTTTAATTTTAAAGTAAACTGACTTAAATATTTTAAGAGCTTATGAAAGCTTGTAAATAACCTTAATTGAGCTTAAACAAACAATGGATAGCAAACAATATTAAGCTAACATGAGATTTTTAGGTGAAATTTGCACAATGTGAAATTTGCTACTGAAACCTTGAAGATAAGTGAAATGAGTTTGAAGTACACTGGAATTATACAAAGACAATGTAAAACCCACATTTTCTTGACGTGATTAAATGACTAGAATACCCTCCATTTTGAAATTTTGAAGAATTAAGTACGTTCACCAAACAAGCCCTAAATCAAAAACGGTTATCGTACAACCACAAATTAAATGTGAAATTGTAACTTCAAGTAAATGTTAATTGAGCTACTAAAACATCATATGAACTCAAGAATATGGAATTTGGATCAAGAAACAAATATTGCACGTTACGTGACCTAACGGGTCCGAAAATCTCCAAAACTTGTACACAACTTATTAAATAAACTTTCTAACATATCCTAAGTTTATTTTTACATTTTCTTGGTTAAATCTATCCTCATTCTTCCATTATAGTCGTCCTCCCCCATTAAGGTGGTTAAAAACCTTCCGAAATTACACCAAATCAAATCAATTACAATTAAAGTCCATTAAACCACCATTATTCTTTCATAACATAAAATTTAAACCACTTCCACCTTCCTCCCTCATTTCATACGACCCATACACACCTACACATCAAAATTTTTGCTCTTGGATCATTGGTGATCATTCATACGCGTTCGTGGGAGGATTTGGTGCACGTAGGAATTTGTTTGGTAGCATTTGGAGGCTTGTTTCTTTGTCTTCCCATCCATTCGATCCACAAACACCCTATACAAGGGTTTGGTATCTTCCATTTTGATTCTTGTCTATCTCCTTGTGTTTCTTCCGTTACGATAATCATAATACGTGAAAACCAAAAAGATACGAATGGATCTATACATATATATGTAAATCGGCCCTATATACATTTGTGAAGAAAATGGATTAACTTTGATGATATGATGATGATAACATGTTTATAATGATGATATGATATGAATTAGATAATTAATTTGTTAATTATTGGATTAAAAGGGGTAAAGGAATTAGGGTTTATGCGTTGTTGATTTGGGACAGATTTGTTAGCCGAATATGTATGCATCATCAAATGAGTTTAGTAAATGGGTAGTTCATAATTTTTGTTTGTAAACTCAGTTTAAGGTCCAAATTAAGTGTTCCAATTGGTTTGGATGTGATTGAGGTTGATTTGGTTGTGTTTTTGAATTTTATGTGATGATATGCCAAAACTGTGATTGCAGAAATTATTTTCAGTCGTGGTTTATGATTTTTCATCTCTAAACCAGAAGGAATTAGAAGCTCTCCTTTTACAGGAGTTATATTTGGGTTATGTGTGACCTTCTGGAATTTTTGTGGATTTTTCCAAGGTGTTTAAATGGTTATGTTAAGTGCAAACTTTCTGCATGTTTGTGCAGTAAATTTTCTGGGTAGGTCTGGGAAAACGATTTTTCATATGGAGCTACACTTAAAAATAAAATCTGAGAAAATTCATGTAGACTCTCAAGACATATGTGCTTCTGTGAGAATTTTGGTGATTTTTATTTTGGGGTTCTGATATGTTTGAAAAATTCGTTTAGTGGGCTAAATTCTGTTATAAAACCAGTCATTTTATATGCATGTGTCACATATATGTTTAATGTGTTATTTTGATGGTTTGGTGCCCTAATGCATGTTCCACTTGGAGTGTGTTCTTAAATGTTGGGTTGACTAAATGGAGTACATGCTTGGCCTAATTGGTAATTTTGTGATACTTGGTGGGCTTATGTGATTATTGGATTAACTATGTGGTTTATGTGTTAACTTGATAACTAGAAGGATTAAATTGTAAATATGGTAACTAGAAGGACTAAATATGTAAATATGATAAACGATGCATGTGTCGACTTAAATTAATCTTGAGGGGTTGTTTATGTCATCTTGTATAACTATGTGGCTTATGTGATTATTATTGTGATTAAGGGCTTAAATATGTAAATGAGATAATTAAGGGATTTAAATGGAAACTTGGTAAACTTGAGGGTGCGAAGTGTAATATTGGCTTATTTGACTTTCTTGACTTAAGTTGATGTATTATATGAGTATGTGATCATATGTGACTCCATAACTTGTGAAATTGACGCTTTTAACCCTAAAACATGTTCGGTGATTCTATGAAACCCTAATTTCACAAAACCTTTCCAAAACGGGATTCTTGATACTTATGAACATGAGAACTTGATAATATGATAATACCAACCTAAAAGAATATGTTAACATTCGGAAACTTGCCCAATAGGGAAATCTGCTAATTATGGAAACCTGCTATTTATGGAAACTTGCTATTTATGGAAACCTTCTAAATAAGGAAACTTACTAAAAATAGAAAGTCTTCTAAAATGCTCAAACTACTTAAATTGGGAAGCTACTAAATATGGAAAGTTACCTAAAATAGGAAGTTACTATTTTTGGAAAGCTGCTAAAAATGGAAAGATAACTAAAAGAGGTAACTTACGCGAACCAGACTCTTCTTGATTCGTGTCCCTTCTCTTCTAGGTTCGGTGAAGCAGGAGTGATTCTTTTCTCTCGTTATTTATTAATCTTGCTTGTGCATTTGGACTAAGGTACAGATATTCTGACCTATCTACAGGTTTCTCGTACACTCTTGTCTTTCCTCTTTCTTGGATATCTTGAACCTTGCTATATTCCCTTGATTATTGAACCTTGCTATGACCCTTTTTAAACTGAACCTTGCTTGAAACTTACACTATGATGCTTGAACCTTGAAATAACCTTGTCATGATACCCTTGTGACCTTAACCTTGAACCTTGGTGGGACTTGGATACTTGTGGGATCTTATAATGGGAGGTGAAATCTCTTTTCTTAAAGTTATGACATGGAACATTTAAAGGAGAAATTAGTTTATAATGTCACCTAAGACTAATCTTCTAAATGGACTTGTATTATGAACCTTTCTAAACAAATGGTGGGAACCTACTAAATTGACCCTTATTTTAAACTCTCATTACGACCCTTTTGATTTGAACTATGGGACTTTGGGAATTGGAATAATGAACCCTATGGATGGGAACCTTGACTTTGGCCTTACCACCTTGACCCGTTGATGCTACATCCTTGGCTGACCCCTTGATATTGAACTCTTGATATTGATCCTTTGATATTGACCCTTGACATTGCCTTTTGACCTTGACACTTAATATTGAAACTTGACTTGAACCTTTAATCTTGACTTGACACTTGTACTTGGGATTGGACCGGGACTACTTGACCCTTCAGTATTTTACCCAGGAGCTACTTGTTGTGGAGTAGCCACAACCATAGTATTGATGCACCAATGCTATGTACTCTAGTGGGGCCGGAGAGATGTCCCCCACCGTCCCTGATTCTTGTTATCGACTGCTGCTATTATTATTATTATTATTGTTATTGGCCAGCAGGGGCGTATGGATGCATCCTAGTCTTTTCTTGTCTTGATACTTGCTTGGGCTATGACCATCTTGATTATGATTTGGACTAATTGGGCTTGCGTGCAATGCACCCTCACTGCTTGGGAGTTGATCACTCCATCTTGATATACTTGACTTGATTCTTGCTTGTGCCTGGGGGATAAATACTGAAGCCTTGAAACTTGATAACCTTGACATTGAAGACTTGGTAATTCTTGATTATATACTTGACAACCCTTGAAACTGGTACTCGATATTAAACCTTGATACTTGACCTTGATACTTGACCTTGATACTCGACCTTGATACTTGATCTTGATACTTGACCTGGATACTTGACCTGGATGACCCCTTTTATACTCAACCTTGGAAATCTCTTGATATTAAACCTTGATACTTGACTTGGGTGACCCCTTTTACTTGACCTTGATAATCTCTTGATAAACCTCGTGATCCCATATACGAATCCATCTTGTATTCTCTTATCTTGTTATTTTACATTTCTTGTTATCTTCATATCTGTTCACTGAGCTTTGTAACCTCAGCCGCATTTCTTTTCTCATGCAGCAGGTTTAGTAGGAAGCTGGGTTATGGACGAAGGTTTTGTTTTGGGCTTAGAAGACTTCACCCTATTAGACACTTGCTGGACTTAGAGATGCTTATAAGTAGTATTGTTTTGGGCTTATGTTTGTTGATGCCCTTTCGTATCTTGTACCTTGTCTTGTTTCCTTATAATCCTTGTAAGTTTTGTACTTGTATTGTATCTCCGTTTCACTTGTGTTCTGACTTGACCCCATAATGTTACACTTTAGCCCTTTCGGGTTGGGGTGTTACAATTATGGTATCAGAGCTACAGGTTTGGATCGGCGGATTCAACACCCGTAGAGCTTAGGCTATGACCTGTGAGTTTTGGACCTTTAGGCTTCCACTGTAGGAACCTAGGATACCACCTTGAGGACTTAATTCAGGATTCTTTTCCCTGCACGAACTTGAGTTTTGATTTGTGAGGCTTGGGTAGATGTTAGGTTCCCTTGATGTATTATTTCCTTTCGTGCTTGTCCGTGACTTTCGTACTACTTGGAAATCGTTCAGATGGTTAAATCTCGTCGCTCGGAATCACCCGACGGAAAACCAAAGAAGATGATGACTCATGCTATAAAGGAGACCTCGAGACAAATCCGGTATGCAAGAAGGAATAAGAAGATTGCTGTCGATGCTGCGGACCACCAGAGGATGGAAGAAAAAAGAGAAGGAGCTGTGCGAAACCAAAGCAAAGGATGACAAGAACATTAACACCAAGTGTACTTAAACTACTTAAATTGGGAAGTTACTAATTATGGAAAGTTACCTAAAATAGAAAGTTTCTATTTTTGGAAAGCTGCTAAAAATGGAAAGATAAGTAGAATAGGTAACTTACGCAAACCGGACTCTTCTTGATTCGTGTCCATTCTATTCTAGTTTCGGTGAAGCAGGAGTGATCCCTTTTCTCTCGTTGTTTGTTAATCTTGCTTTTGCATTTGGACTAAGGTACATATATTCTGACCTATCTACAAGTTTCTCATACATTCTTGTCTTTCCTCTTCCCTTGATATCTTGAACCTTGTTATATTCTCTTGATTATTGAACCTTGTCATATTATTTTGATTATTGAACCTTGTTATATTCCTCTTGATTATTGAACCTTGCTATGATCCTTTTAAACACTGAACTTTGCTTGGAACTTACACTATGATTCTTGAACCTTGAAATAACCTTGTCTTGATACACTTGTGACCTTAACCGTTGAACATTGGTGGGACTTGGATACTCTTGGGATGTATATAACGGGAGGTAAAATCTCTTTTCTTAAAGTTATGACATGGAAACATTTAAAGGAGAAATCATTTTATAACTTCACTTAAGACTAATCTTCTAAATGGGCTTGTATTATGAACCTTTTCTAAACAAAGGATGGGAACTTACTAAATGGATCTTTGATTTAAACTCTCATTATGACCCTTTGATTTTGAACTTTGGGACTTTGGGGAAATTGGAATAATGAACCCTGTAGACGGGAACTTTGGCTTGACCTCTCTACTTGGCCCATTTAATACTACATCCTTGGTTGACTCCTTGATCTTGATCCTTGATATTGACCTCTTGACCTTGTTTTAGTAAATGGGTAGTTCATAATTTTTGTTTGTAAACTCAGTTTAAGGTCCAAATTAAGTGTTCCAATTTGTTTGGATGTGATTGAGGTTGATTTGGTTGTGTTTTTGAATTTTATGTGATGATAAGCCAAAACTGTGATTGCAGAAATTAATTTCAGTCGTGGTTTATGATTTTTCATCTCTAAACCAGAAGGAATTAGACGCTCTCCTTTTGCAGGAGTTATATTTGGGTTATGTGTGACCTTCTAGAATTTTTGTGGATTTTTCCAAGGTGTTTAAATGGTATGTTAAGTGCAAACTTTCTGCATGTTTGTGCAGTAAATTTTCTGGGTAGTTCTGGAAAAACGATTTTTCATATAGATCTACCCTTAAAAATAAAATCTGAGAAAATTCATGTAGACTCTCAAGACATATGTGCTTGTGTGATAATTTTGGTGATTTTTATTTTGGGGTTCTGATATGTTTGAAAAATTCGTTTAGTGGGCTAAATTCTGTTATAAAACCAGTCACTTTATATGCATGTGTCACATATATGTTTAATGTGTTATTTTGATGGTTTGGTGCCCTAATGCATGTTCCACTTGGAGTGTGTTCTTAAATGTTGGGTTGACTAAATGGAGTACATGCTTGGCCTAATTGGTAATTTTGTGATACTTGGTGGGCTTATGTGATTATTGGATTAACTATGTGGTTTATGTGTTAACTTGATAACTAGAAGGATTAAATTGTAAATATGGTAACTAGAAGGACTAAATATGTAAATATGATAAACGATGCATGTGTCGACTTAAATTAATCTTGAGGGGTTGTTTATGTCATCTTGTATAACTATGTGGCTTATGTGATTATTATTGTGATTAAGGGCTTAAATATGTAAATGAGATAATTAAGGGATTTAAATGGAAACTTGGTAAACTTGAGGGTGCGAAGTGTAATATTGGCTTATTTGACTTTCTTGACTTAAGTTGATGTATTATATGAGTATGTGATCATATGTGACTCCATAACTTGTGAAATTGACGCTTTTAACCCTAAAACATGTTCGGTGATTCTATGAAACCCTAATTTCACAAAACCTTTCCAAAACGGGATTCTTGATACTTATGAACATGAGAACTTGATAATATGATAATACCAACCTAAAAGAATATGTTAACATTCGGAAACTTGCCCAATAGGGAAATCTGCTAATTATGGAAACCTGCTATTTATGGAAACTTGCTATTTATGGAAACCTTCTAAATAAGGAAACTTACTAAAAATAGAAAGTCTTCTAAAATGCTCAAACTACTTAAATTGGGAAGTTACTAAATATGGAAAGTTACCTAAAATAGAAAGTTACTATTTTTGGAAAGCTGCTAAAAATGGAAAGATAACTAAAAGAGGTAACTTACGCGAACCGGACTCTTCTTGATTCGTGTCCCTTCTCTTCTAGGTTCGGTGAAGCAGGAGTGATTCTTTTCTCTCGTTATTTATTAATCTTGCTTGTGCATTTGGACTAAGGTACAGATATTCTGACCTATCTACAGGTTTCTCGTACACTCTTGTCTTTCCTCTTTCTTGGATATCTTGAACCTTGCTATATTCCCTTGATTATTGAACCTTGCTATGACCCTTTTTAAACTGAACCTTGCTTGAAACTTACACTATGATGCTTGAACCTTGAAATAACCTTGTCATGATACCCTTGTGACCTTAACCTTGAACCTTGGTGGGACTTGGATACTTGTGGGATATTATAACGGGAGGTGAAATCTCTTTTCTTAAAGTTATGACATGGAACATTTAAAGGAGAAATTAGTTTATAATGTCACCTAAGACTAATCTTCTAAATGGACTTGTATTATGAACCTTTCTAAACAAATGGTGGGAACCTACTAAATTGACCCTTATTTTAAACTCTCATTACGACCCTTTTGATTTGAACTATGGGACTTTGGGAATTGGAATAATGAACCCTGTGGATGGGAACCTTGACTTTGGCCTTACCACCTTGACCCGTTGATGCTACATCCTTGGCTGACCCCTTGATATTGAACTCTTGATATTGATCCTTTGATATTGACCCTTGACATTGCCTTTTGACCTTGACACTTAATATTGAAACTTGACTTGAACCTTTAATCTTGACTTGACACTTGTACTTGGGATTGGACCGGGACTACTTGACCCTTCAGTATTTTACCCAGGAGCTACTTGTTGTGGAGTAGCCACAACCATAGTATTGATGCACCAATGCTATGTACTCTAGTGGGGCCGGAGAGATGTCCCCCACCGTCCCTGATTCTTGTTATCGACTGCTGCTATGATTATTATTATTATTGTTATTGGCCAGCAGGGGCGTATGGATGCATCCTAGATTTGTCTTGTCTTGATACTTGCTTGGGCTACGGCCATCTTGATTATGATTTGGACTACAGTTATTATTACTTGGTGACTGGGCTTGCGTGCAATGCGACCCCTCACTGCTTGGGAGTTGATCACTCCATCTTGGGTTACTTGACTTGATTCTTGTTTGTGCCTGGGGAATAAATACTGAAGCCTTGAAACTTGGTAACCTTGACATTGAAGACCTGGTAATTCATGATTATATACTTGACGACCTTGATACTGGGCCTTGATATTTAACCTTGATATTTAACCTTGATACTTGACCTTGATATTTAACCTTGATACTTGACCTTGATATTTAACCTTGATACTTGACCTTGATATTTAACCTTGATACTTGACCTTGAAACTTGACCTTGATACTTGACCATGATGCTTGACCTGGATGACCCTTTTATACTTGACCTTGGAAATCTCTTGATACTAAACCTTGATACTCGACTTGGATGACCCTTTTACTTGATCTTGGAAATCTCTTGATAAACCTCGTGATCCCATATACAAATTCATCTTGTATTCTCTTCTCTTGTTACTTTACATTACTTGTTATCTTCATATCTGTTCACTGAGCTTTGTAAGCTCAGCCGCATTTCTTTTCTCATGCGGCAGGTTTAGTAGGAAGATGAGTTATTGGACGAAGGCTTTGTTTTGGGCTTAGAAGACTTCACCCTATTAGACACTTGCTGGACTTAGAGATGCTTAGAAGTAGTCTTGTTTTGGGCTTATGTTTGTTGATGCCCTTTTGTATCTTGTATCTTGTCTTGTTTCCTTGTAATCCTTGTAAGTTTTGTACTTGTATTGTATCTCCGTTTCACTTGTGTTCTGACTTGACCCCATAATGTAATACTTTAGCCCTTTTCGGGTTGGGGTGTTACAATTATGGTATCAGAGCCACAGGTTTGGATCGGCGGATTCAACACCCGTAGAGCTTAGGCTATGACCTGTGAGTTTTGGACCATTAGGCTTCCACTGTACGAACATAGGAAACCGCTTTGAGAACTTGCTTTAGGAATCCCCTATATGAACTTAAGTTTTGACCCGTAAGGAATGGGTAGACTTTAAGAGATTCTTATGTATCTTTGCTTCCATATTACTCTGATTCGTGCCTTACGTCAGTTATGCCTTTTGGGAATCATCCTTTGGAAGTTAGAAATCCTTGCACCACCTAAGTTTACCACTAGTAAGTTTGAAGGTATTCAAGATTGCATGGTAATGCATAACGCTATTTTTGATTTTATCTTTGATCCTTGATCTGTTTGTTGATCCTTTTGACACCTCTTTGGGCATTCTGCGAATCTACATGGCGATGACGTGTTTGATGCACTCTATGTTCGTATCTTGCTTTTGGCAAATCCCCTGTAAAATTTCTGACGTTATTTGATTTTGCTTTACTCATCTTGTCCATCTTTGAGAAGTCGGGTGATGTTTAACCACGAGTATAAGAGTATTTCCTTTCACTTTGAACGATAAAGGTCTGCTAGGTTGACCTGTCTTTCCTTGGAGAGTCAACTTTGATTTGATCCTGATATGAATTTTGATTGCTTAAGCATTCGAGATGCTGACGATTGTTCTACTACGTCTCACCTTTGATGTTTTGAACTATTTGAAAATCCTCTACCATGATTTCCTATCATTGAACTTTTGCTATCATTATTTTTTTCTCTAGAGACTTGTACGTTATTTTCGCGGTTATGAAATTCTCTTGCACCTATTGTGTTCACCGAGGAATGAACATTATTGTGTGAATTATTTTTGGCACCTTGATATTTCGGAAATGATTCTTGTTGAACCACCAAGTTTCCCACCGGAGGATGGAGTTGGATAAAAACCTGAAGATGACAAACCACGGTGACTACCCTGAACCTGGTCAAGACGGTGAACCTGGAGCTGATGAAGAACATACAGTCTCACTTCCCTATTCATCTTGGTTGTACTAAGATGAATTGAGAGTGGAAGCAGACTGGATGATGAGGAGATTGAAGACCGTACCAGAGATTCACATTACTCAGTCATATTCCAAGAAGGAACTACAGAAGGCTTGAGGAACCAAACTCAAGATAGTGATTTCGTTTCACTCTCAGATAGGAAGATGGATGAAGACTGACAACTCGGACATAAGAAGATTCTAAGAGACAAATTCTTGAAACGAACCTTGTGACGGAAGAATTAATGCCTTAGCATCATGTTTTTGTCTTGACGATGATTGTTGATCTTTTCGAGCCTTACTTGTCTTGTCGACATCGTTTTGCTATTGATCCTTGAATAGGACTACCCAGGAGTTAGTTTGGACTGATAGGTGGACTTGTAGCTTGTTTCACTGATTGAGATAGAGTATGATCATCATGAGGGCATATTTATATGATGCTAGTATTATGACGTCTGGCCAGCGTGATAATACTTACATCATATAACGTGCACTTGTTGTGTTCATAGGATGTCTTGAGAAGTGCCTTGGTAGAGACTTAGAATTTTGCCTTGATTGCGACGATCTGCGAATAGTGAGACCTTAGGGTTCTCTTGACTTGTACGTTTGATCTACCTTGTCGCCATACGTTTTAGTACATTTGGATACGCGTCATGTGATTGTTCAGCTGCTATGACTTGATGAATCCTAAATTCCATTGTAGAGCTTCTTGCCTTTTAATGTTACCGGTCAACGATGATTTGATTCGAGCCACGTCTATGCTTTGCTATCGATGAATTCATTTCATGATGTCTTGTATGCGATAAAATATGAAGTTTTGGATTATGAGAATCAAGATCTGTCAGTTTACGAAAATACCTTTGAAAGGTTGTCTTGACGACAAAACTGCTTGTATAGGTCACTTCCATCGTGCTATCATCCAATACATTATTACTTGATCAGTTTATTTTCTTGCCCGCGAATGGAATACCCACCCAACCCTACATCTTCTTTTTGAATATTTTGAGAATGATATGATTGCCACCTGTTATGTTTGATATGTGATCCTCTTGAATTAGATTCTGTGCGATGTACTCTCTATGGGAAACCGAACCCACTTTTGAATCGTTAAGATCCGGTGTTGAGAAATAAGATCTTCTATTGCTGAAAATTCTTTAAGCTGGTTTTCGTTTCGCCACCTTGCCTTGTTCATTTTCGAGTACGAAAATTCTTTTTGAGGGGGGAATAGTTGTAAAACCCA
>LBNU01031273.1:235546-247441 GCA_014162995.1 Artemisia annua | reverse complement strand
TTTTCCACCACAGATATGTGAGGTTCGCCCCTAGAATTGGTAGGAAAAGCATCCATCTTTGGTGCTATGATGCGAGTACCGGTAGCATTTAGATTCTAGAACTTGCGTTAGGACCATCTTAAATCCACAAGTGAGACTACATTCGTGTAGTTAAGATTTACTACATGATAAGAGGCATTAGGATTAACCCATTGTTTTACACCCGTATATTTGTTATAATTACATTGACTTCATTGGTCAAGTAATTTTCCCACACCCTTGCCGCCCCCACCAGGCAGGCGGCCACGGGTCATAACGCACTCTTCGCACAACAAATCCACTTTGAAGTTGACTTATTCGCTCGGCCAATCGTCGGAATGTGTACGAGATACCATAAGGGCCCAATATCTCAATAGCACCTTTGTCTAAAGCTTCGAATGAAACTTCATATCCGAAACGCAGGAACGATCTGCACGATACCCCTAGTACACCCCTCCGAGCCTATCCTTTCGTTTCGACCTTTGAGTATCTTACTCCAAGTGAGAATTTGTTTACACCCCACTAAATGTACACCTTTGGTGCATTATTGTGAAAACATTTGTTAAACCCTTTGTTAATTATCCGGTCAATTACATGGTTGCTAAGTTAAGTCATATCCTTGTACATATTGTTTTGGGACGATTGGGACTCATGGGTAAAAGTACTAGTGTAATGGAGTAATGGGGAAGAGCAACATTATTACCCCCATATGTGCTAAACATTTTAAAAGTACTCCAAGTTTTTCGATGATCTTAATTCGAGTCATTAGAATAGTGATTGTAAAGTTATGTAAAGATTCAAGTGTAAGGGGAATGCAAATCCCCTACGATGTATTATTTTGGATGGTAGGGCAAGAATGTATGAAAAAAAATCGAAAAATNACTATCATTTCTGAGTTTGATTTCCATCTTTTCCGGATTCAAATTGTTCACCACATAAAAGCCTATCTTAGACGGAATTCCATCTATTTTCATATCTAATAACCCTCCAAACCCCATTCGTTCAACTCACGCTTTCTGAACTGGCCTCAGTTTTTTGATTGCATTGAATACTACTTTTGGGATAGTTCGGTTCTGGACTACTATACGCCCGACACCTCTTCTCCTTTCGAAGTTGTCACCTTTCTTCCTCATAGCGTTATTAACTGTTTCCTTTTCATCACTATAATAATTAACTTAATTAGAATGACCTTAATATTTAAATATATTATTTATAATTTATATTTATAATTAAGATTACAAGTAGCACTTACCCCTTCGTATCAACTTTCTTTCTTGTACTACTGCATCTCTTTCACCGGCTTTACGACCATTTGGTTTCATCACAATGTGACATACATTAACACAAAAGAACCATTTAAATACACAGGATCAGTACATAGTATTTTTTGTTTTATTACTTCAGGTACCAACAGATGCGCACTCCCCAAACCATTTTTTTTTTTTTTGAGTATTCAATGCAATCAAAAAACTGAGGCCAGTTCAGAAAGCGTGAGTTGAACGAATGGGGTTTGGAGGGTTATTAGATATGAAAATAGATGGAATTCCGTCTAAGATAGGCTTTTATGTGGTGAACAATTTGAATCCGGAAAAGATGGAAATCAAACTCAGAAATGATAGTATTGTAATCACAAAGGATCCGATTTAGTTTTGTGGTTGTATATGAATAAACACATGGATGTTTCTGTTAACATGAATGTTATTATTATTATTATTTTTTTTTTTTTGATATAGTTTTGTAGTAGAATGTTAAAAAAAATGTGAGTATAACTTATATGATATTGGATCAAGTTTTGTAACATGCATGTTTGTCTTAACATATGTGTTATTTTGTAACATATATGTTTTTTTGGCATACTTTAATTATAAGACATGAATGTTTAAAAAAAAATTGATGCTTACATATGGTTGATATGGTATGAAAACATGCATGTTCTAGTAATTTAATAAAACTTGAAAGCAGAAAACATATATATTTTAAAATGAATGCGTATGATTAGATTAATTTGAACATACATGTGTTCGGTGAAACATGCATATTTCCGAACATGCATGTTTCCAAACATACATGTTTTCAAAGAAACATTTATTGAAATAAAACATACATGTTTCAAAACAGGTATGTTCTAAAAAAACATTTAGATGTTGATAAAACATATGTGTGTTGACTGTTTGATATGGTATGAAACACCAAAAAGATCCTAATACAATGCATCCTTGTTTTGATGAGCATTTGGAACGGGGACATCAGCTTCTAGATCTCTCTTCAAACCTTTAACCTTTAAAAGCAACTCAGATAACTAGCCGGGGTTAGATCTTATAATAGTTATAGATTCTTCAACTGTTGAAAGAATCTCAGATGCTATAATCTCCGTTTCTTCAATACACGAACCATAATGATGTCTCTTTTCACGTAAATGCTCAGGTAGGACATTTTTACGGGGACATCAGCTTCTAGATCTCTCTTCAAACCTTTAACCTTTAAAAGCAACTCAGATAACTTGCTGGGGTTAGATCTTATAATAGTTATAGATTCTTCAACTGTTGAAAGAATCTCAGATGCTATAATCTCCGTTTCTTCAATACACGAACCATAATGATGTCTTTTTTCACGTAAATGCTCAGGTAGGACATTTTCACGCCAACGATTAAGTATGCAGTTATGTGGAATTGTGTTTATTCCATGAATACCAAATACACAGAAAACATGTCTACACAAATAACCATGCCAGTTAAAATGACCACAAGAACATTCTACGCTACCATCCAACTGATTAAGAGAAACCTGTGACAATAGATGTTATTAGTTTATAATATGTAAAGCAATAAATAATGCAAACAAATGTAAATATGCAAGGAACAAGCGGAAGAAAATCCGCAAAATGCAACAAGATGGTACCATTCTTAAATAAATAAAAAGCTAGCTGGTAATAATATTAAAAGTAGAAAGATGTATCGAAAAAATGTATGAATGTTAATAAACAAATAATAAATATGTAATCTGAATAAGAACCATACCGTTGCATCTACGACCATATTATTTCTCTTGTCCCTATGTTGTATCACACAATAATCAACATCTCCTTCAGTCCGAGAAGCAATCTGTGCACATGCATATAACTTTTGGAACCTAATATTTGTGTCCATTGGTTGTGAGAATAAACTCCGGGTTAATGTCATACACATCAACGTCATGGGAATAAACTTCGGGTTAATATCATACACATCAACGTCATTAGCATCTACAAAAAAATACAAAACCAATGAATTATACTAGGATAATATTAGAGCTTATAGACATAAATAATACATAAAAAAAACAACATAACCATAGTCTTAAGGGGTGTTACGAGCTGTAACTTAGTTTAACAACCATACATATGCTGAATAAGTGTAACCTGATACAAAACCAATTCAACATCCATACATATGATCAAATAGTGTAATGATACATGCATGCACATAAAATCATAAATCAGTTTAACTTAGTTTAACATCCATACATATGATCATTTAGTGTAACCTGATACATACATGCACATAAAATCATATGGACAGTTTAACTATATGATAAACATGTTAAAAGAGTAACGAATGTAGAAAAAGGAAAAATGGGAATAATACCATTGTTCCCGTCTTGATCATGTTCCACATCCTCGATATGAATTGGTTGCTCAGATAACACAATTACTCGATCATTCTGGTGTTGATTATTTTAATATCTGCATCTTGTTCTTGAACAATATTTAATCGTGGTACTATATAAATAATTGTGTGTTTGATATGATGTTGAATTGAATTAGGGTTTGTTTCATACGAATGAAGAAGAAGACATGGATAAAAAAATAAAACCGTATTAAAGATCTGAAAAAAAGAGAGAATCAAAGAGAATGTTTTCCATGTTTGTAGCAAAATTTGAACTGAAAAAGATCAGGATTATGAAATATATGAGTAAAATTACTTTAATGCCACCTACGATATTTAAATAAACAAAATAAACTTAAAATCAATTTATAAATTCTGATTGACACAAAAGGGTTCTCGCAGTTCTCGCACTTAAACAGGGTTAGAAAATAAAGTAACACGTATATATATATATATATATATATATATATATATATATATATATATATATATATATATATATATATATATATATATATATTAAAGTTTTGATGATAAACTATTTACTGTGTGTTTTATCACATTTGTTTTATATTATAACATTTTGATATTTTATGTGCTTTTTGTGGATGATAATTGTGTTTTAGCTATTAATAAGTTGTTTATTATAGTACAATATTGCTTATTATTTAAGTTGTTAGAGTAAATAGCTTAAACAGGTTGATTTTGCTTTAAACACATAGTTATTTAGTGTGATTTTGCTTATTATTTAAGTTGTGATTAGATTTGTCTATTTAATGGATACATCTTATTTCAATAGGTTTTACAACGGGATTTGAAAATATATATGGTTGAATCAGCAAATTTAAGAAGCTATGGTTAAACAAAGCATAACATCTTCATAAACAAATTGAAGAAGCTCAAACACATGTTATATCACATATTCACATGTTATATCACCTGTGATATCATCTGTGATATCACACGTGATACCATATGAAAACGTATGAAAGCAAAGAAAAAAAACGTGAATGTTAAAAAAAATAATAAATAAAAAAATAAAAACGTGAACTGAAAAAGATAACGTGAATGAAAAAAATGAATTATAAATAAAAAGAAAAAAAAAAGTGAATTATAAAAAAAAGTAAAAAGAAAAAAAAAATGAATAAATAAGAAAGACAAAAAGACAAAGAAAAAAAAGGCATGAGCTTAGGTTTTCATATTAAATCCTATGTTAATCCCCACCATTAGATTAAAGTAGATGGATGGTGAGGATTTGTCCTTTAATAAGCACCGAAATAAAAGTAACCATTTGAACTTTTCTCACATATCTAACTGATACATAAAATGAGTTGTAATGAAAGAACTTGAGCAAACCAAACAACAAACAGTCAAACATGGACCATAAAATGATACGGTGTAATAACAACTAATCCCTACCTTCTCACGCACTAAAAGTTGAGCACACCTATTCTACGTTCGAGGGATAAGTTGTCTCAACACAACAATAGTTTGACATAAAATTTCAGGTCACGATAAATTGTATTTATATTGTTACGAATAATTAACTTTAAATAACTAAACCCAGGAGGAAATGAACCGTATGCTCATTTCTTACTTGATGGTGTCCCACATCGCTCATAAGTGCAAAACAAAGATTAGATTTAAAGAATCGGAATCAACACATAACAATTAAGAGATAAGTTATAATGATTTAATGCACCAATCTCATTAGGTCATTGTTATCTGTTTTCTTTTTTGGTTTTTATGTAAGATATTTACATGAGAAATGGTGGGTAAGTAGGTAACTAAGAGATACATAGGGTGCGTTTAGTTGGGGAAACCACTCTTGTTTTCTACAAAATATTTTGTGGAAAACAAGGAAAACAAATATCGCGTTCAAATCAACGTTTTCCAACAAAATATTTTGCAAAACACAAAATCCCCTATTTTTTAACTTAACAAGGAAAACTACAAACAAATTTTAGTTGTTTTTCTTGTTTTCCTTTGTAACCACAACCCTCCTTCTCCTTCTTCAAAATAGAAAATATAAATATCAAATAACGTAGGGAAATATTGAAAATTGTAATTAACAAAAATGATGAAAGTTCAACGGTAGATAGGTAATATATGAGTTTTTGTATTTAACAAGTTACGACACTCTAGAACTTAACTACAATTCTTTAATCTCTTATCAAAGGGATAGTTTGTTTTATTCGAAATCGTTTATTATTCCTTAACTCGAATATATTATCATCTTTAGAGTTCTCAAAAAACCACATTTCAGTGTCGTAGCTGAGCGAACGGAGACCTCGTGCGAAAACTTATACAATAACTATATACGATGATAAAACATATGTTATACCAACTATGAAAACAAAAAACATAGCATTTTTATGATTTATCTTTAAGTTTTGACAATAATTTGCAATATAAATTGTACAACGGTGACAATTTTTGTTGGAAGTAAATTTTGAGGCCCAAAATATATAACGATGTATATTATTAGGCCATCAAAAATTTGAGTCTCTGTAGAGTAGCATGCCTTGCACACCCTCGTATACGGCTGTGCTACATTTACATGTCAAAAAGTTTCAAGCAAAGAAATGAGACAATCAAACATGGACCATATATAAACATGACAATCATAACAAAATCATTACTATCTAGTGCACTAAATAGAATTGGTTCCCCCGCCTACGGAGACCGAACCAAACGTTCCCCCTCCTTTAAAAATGAAAGGTTTTGTCTGTCATAATCCAAATGAATTGAGTGTGTTTGGGTGTACGAGTTTTTTTAACTAGTTTTTGTGAGATATGTTTTTTGTTGTGATTGCGGTCACTACTACGAGTGTTTGATTTGTGTTTAATATTTAAGATATATTTTTTTAACGTTGATATGCCGAGAGTGTTGGATCACAAATTCGGTCATTGTCACTACTAGTCTAACAAAAATTTTGTTATTTGTTGTTGTTGTTGCATATTAAAGTTTTGCTCATCAATATCCTTTCTAAACACACACATAAATAAACAAACACTAACACTGTGTTCTCAAGTTTAGTAAAATGGAGGAAGGAAAGTGAAAATTATAGTAGTTGTGTTCTCAAGTTTTTTTTTTCATAGAAATGAAAAGGAAAGTAAATGAATGAAAGTGGGGTTATTTTGCTTTAAAAACTTTCACTCCACTTTTGGGGTGAAAGTTTACTTTACTTCATTTTTTTTTCTTTACTTCCTCTTTCTTTAGTTTACTTTCATTTTCCTCTTTTTTTTTCTTGAGAACACAGTTAGTATAATTTTTAGAAAGTAGTGAAAGATATACATAAAATCTAGGCATTTGGCGTTTACACACCATCTATTTGGTATAGACACACCATCAACCTTGTTCCGAATTATTCCTATTTGTCATTTAGTTATACAAGTCCACATCAATGAATAAACAATAAATAATAGTACGGGTACCCCATTTACACAATCATTAAAAAACTAGTAAATAAAAAGTAAGGTGTATAATTTCTCTCTCACACAGCCAATCATACATCTCACTCTCTTTCTAAAAAAGTAAATCTCGCCGGAAAAAACCATAAGTCTCGCAAAACCACCAAATCAAAGCGCCAACCACATAACAATATTACCGCAGGAGAAAGAGGCTCCAGATCTGGAGTTCGACGGTTGTTGTGGTGTTGCAAGTTGCAGATCCGGTATCTAGTGGTTGCGCCGCCTCTCACGTTAGCGGTGGTTGGCCGTTTCTGGGGATGGCCCGTTTGGTCCGGTTTGAGTGGGGAAGGCGGTGGTGGTGATATTGAAAGTTTAGAGGTTTTGACTGATAGGTTTTGAACCAGTGTAGATCGGAATTTATTTAGTGACCGGAGGTGCGACGGTGGCCTTAGGTACGATGGTGGTTGTAGTAGTGATGTTTAGCCAGAGGTGTGGGGACCGGTTGGATGGTGGATACATGAATGGTAGTGATAGATATGTTTGGAAAAAAATGCAAAAGTTAAAATCTGTATGTTAAAAAGAAGGAAATAAAAAAAATAATTTTTTGATATCGAAAAGTTAAAAGGAAAGAGGAAAGTTGCAGTGTTTGTCAGTAAATAAAAATAATCTCTACTACTTATAAAGGAAAAATGGTCAACCTTGAATTTTCAAGGTCAATGTTGAGTTTTCAATGTCAATGTTGAGTTTTCAATTCTTGAGTTTCAACCGGCTATTGATGGAAACGAGCTGCTATTGATGGAAACTACAAATCAATTGAAATGTAATTAATACTCTTATTAAAACACCTCATTACTTAAAAGTACAATGATTTATTCACATTGTACAACAAATTAAAACACAAACCGGGTATGTTGAGTTTTCAATTGTTGAGTTCCATACAAATTAATTGAAATGTAATTAATACTCTTATTAAAACACCCCATTACTTAAAAGTACAATGATTTATTCACATTGTACAACCAATTAAAACACAAACCTGGTTGACCCGGGACGCTTCAAACCCGGTTTAATTTGACCCATTTCCGACCCAACATAACAAGTTGACCGGTTTAAATCGACCCATTTTTCAACCGAAACGGTTCAACCGGTTGAACCACCCGGGTCGAACCGGGTTTCAAAACATTATCCATTACTTAAAAGTATAATGATTTATTTACATTGTACAACCAATTGAACCGTTCCGGTCGAAAAATGGGTCGATTTAAACCGGGTCAACTTGCTAGGTTGGCTCGGAAATGGGTCAAATTAAACTGGGTCAACCCGTCGGGTTTTGAAGCGTCCCGGGTCAACCCGGTTTGTGTTTTAATTTGACCAGTTTTCGACCCAACATAGTAAGTTGACCCGATTTAAATCAACCCATTTTTCGACCAGAATGGTTCAACCGGGTGAACCACCCGGGTCGAACCGGGTTTCAAAACATTATGTTTAATTCCCAAATCTTCAAACTTTTATTATTTTTCGTTTATAACCTATAAACTTTTTTTTTATCAATAAACTATCTATCGCCATAAAATCCCGTTGCTATGCACGGGTATTCGTCTAGTATTAAATTAACAGATGGTGTGCCAAGCATAGCACTCAAAATCTATTGTAGATGATATTTAGTGATGTGATACAACAGAAGTGGAAAAGACATAAACTTTTTTTTGAGCAAAAGTGAAAAGACATATCAAAGAGATGATTACCCTTAAGAACGGGGTTGCATACATCATCAACTACTATACCCTACAGGCCTACATTACATGCTCTACTATATTATGCTTTTAATCCTCATCATTTGATATCAACCTTTAATGTCATCTCATCCAACGGCCATTAGTCCATCAAGGGTTAGAAATGACTAAATGAGGTAAGCATTTTCTTGATACACGTTGATGTTTGTCAATTGAGAAAAAAAAGAAGAAGCGGCAAATTAAAAGGGAAAAGAAAATCACGTGACTAGCTCTAACCCAGATTTTAGCTGCATTATTGGGTTTATTTAGGGGTGTTTGATTAAGCTTATGAATTGGGCTTATGCTTATGTTATATACTTATATAAACGGCTTATGGCTTATATATCATGAGCTTATAAACCCTTGTTAAGTGTTTGGCTTAGCTAATAATAATTGACTAGCAGGGTACCCGTGCGATGCGGCGGCAGGTACCCCGTGACTATATTTTATGGCGAACAAATATTATTCGATTATATTTTTTATTTTTTATAACAATTACCATACAAATGAATAATAATTTAAATTAAAACAAATTTAAGCAATAATAGTTATATATCATTTTTTATCATTTTCTAGTAAGATTAGCTGTAGATATGTTATACAATAAATTTGTTTTTTAATATTATGTTTTATTTGACCAAAGAGTTCACGTTTCAAAAAAATATTTAAAAAGCTTATACACACAATACCAACACAAGAAAATAGTGATCCAAATAAACTAACCACATATTAAAAAAAAGACTTGTACAATAAAAATGTATCAGCTTATTACGTTTTCAAATAAATCTAAAGAAATAACATTATAAATATATTATCAATAATTATAGCGCAACAAATCATTACTTTTTGCGTGAAAATAAATAGCTCAAGTCATTAATGCATCATCTTCTATTAGTTGATCAATATCACTCTAACCTTTCGTAACCCATTATTAACCAAAAAAATCGGTTATTGCACATCAATCCTATTTCACAGCCCATATTAGTCCAAAATTTTCGGATTGTATAGTCCAACTATAATCCAACAAGTTATAAAGCCCATCACTTGATGAAACCATAATTTTTTCAGGGTTATATAAATACCTCGATAATCCATCACCTTATTTCATTCACAGTCAAAATACGTCCCTATATCTAAAAAAAAAACATAATCATCTATGTTCTATCCCATTTCACTTCAAAAAATGAAACACATGTCACACTTCTCCACATACACGCAAGCATAAAACCACACATATTCATCTTTATTAACGTATGACCTTCATCGATCTTGTGGTTGCAGTGGCGGCGACTCGGTCAGCGCAGGGGCGACCGGTCCGGTCGACCGACCATTGTGCCGAGCCTAATGGCTTTATTTTTAAGTACTTGGTAGCTTGATTAGCTTGTACATTATGGTTAAATGATTGTATATTTTGGTGAAGGGGTGAATTAATTAGTGTATTAATTATATGTGTTGAATAGATTGTTGACCTTAAAATCATTGTGCTTTACATACTTGTGCTTTGTGTTTTAAATGATTGTAATATTGGGTGTAGGGGTGTTATTAATGCTATTTAATGTATAATTGTAAGGATTTTGGTCTGAATTTCGTTATGTGCTAATTTTTGTTGTACACCATGCTTTGGTTGTTGTAATTATGAAAATTGCTTGCTTCAAAGTGTTGTAAACCATGCATCATTTTTTGTACATGTGAATTTTTTGGAGAGAGAGTCTTCCTCCATTATAAGTAGTAGAGATAAAGTAAAATGACAAAAAAATATTTCACATCAATTGGGTGTAAATAGTAAACGAGGGTATAAAATTCTTTTTATATACTCCCTCTGTCTCGAAATAGAATTCTATTTTGACTTTTTAAAGTCTTTTTCTTCCAACTTTGACATTAATTATTTTTTTTCGTGTTATATAATAGCTGATGCAAAATATAAATGGATTTGTGTTTTAAATGTATGTTTATTAATTGGTATATTTTTCATAATATATTATATAACACGAAAAAAGATAATTAAAGTTAAAGTCGGAATAAAAAAAGACATTGAAAAATCAAATTAAAGTGGACTTACTTTTTGGGCCGGAGGAAGTAATATTTATATACAAGCCCACCTCTCGTCAAATAAGCCACAAAATTTGAGCTTATCAAAAAGTCACAACACTTAGGCTTGTCAAACACTCCCTTAATCGATTTTATGTAACACCTTTGCGGGATTGTTTTAATTATGGGTTTCATTAGGAACTGACGAAACTATGAAAGTTTGTTTAAAGTCATTCGTTACTTACATTTGAGATTATACGAGACATTATTTATTAGATATTTGAAAAGGCTAATTAAATTCCAGAAACAAGGGTGTTGCATGTTTAATTATGTCGTTGATATAAACTAACGGAGTTCGAGTTAATTAAACTAGGGTACTAAAGTGACCAGTTAATTATGTCGTTGATATTTGACTTTAGGGTACTAGACAACTCACTTGACTAGTTTGGGTATCGACGTATACTTTGGCCAAACAAATACATAAGGGGTGCGGGTAAAATGACCACGGGTTTGTGTTTAAAAAAATAAAATAAAAAATAGCAGAATAACGTGAAAGTAAAATGTTGAGCAACTGTTTTTAATAATCTAACTGTTAGAAATGTTTATGGAATAGCAAAATTGCTAGTCGAAGCTGGGGCTAGTGTTTTATCCAAAGACATGTATAACTTTAGAAATGTATCAATGATGTTATAGATAACTTGGTTAAGGTTTGAGAATTCAAATGAAAAGATACAAAGCTTTTACTAGTCTCCTTATTTCTTAAGTCCACAAAGTCGAGCATATATGTAACACCCCGAAAATCGTAACAAAGCAGCGGAAGTCTATTCGGGGTATCACTTCATAGAATCGTAGACATAATTATAGAAAACGACTCGAAAGAGACGTTTTGAGAAAATTTGTTATCATTCATCAAATATCAAATTAGGGTAACAACAACGGTTTCACATGGTTTAGTCTTACATAATAAAAATGTCTTAATTTAAAATGGATGATAACGTTTTGGGTGATATCCAAAAGGGG
>LBNU01031273.1:203478-234801 GCA_014162995.1 Artemisia annua | reverse complement strand
GTCAACCCCAAATAGATCTATTCACTAAATTCGCGTTCACTCGCAAGTGATTAATGGTTCATGATATGAGGGTCTTTTGGCAAGGGTGGTAACTTAGGCAATATAAATCAGGATAGCATACAGAAAAATACTTGTGTTCAGTTTAGTAGCATGTATCTCCCCACGGGATTTAAAAACATAGTAAAAAGTGGGACTATGAACTCACCTCAGTAGTAGTAGTCTGAAAAGCAATAGAGTCAAATAGTAGGTGATAGTTCCGGCGCGTGACCTAGATTAGTATGGCATAATTTAGTTCACAATTTTAGTTTAAGACTCGATGAAACGTAAATAAGTCTAAAAGTTTTCAAAATGTTTTTGTTATTATTGCTTGTGTGGTAGCATTTAAGTTTGAAAACAGTTTTCTATACATTTGAGTGTATTGGCTCTTGGAAGAGTAGAAGTATATCATGAAAAGGATTCTTATTCGACGATAACTGAAAGACAAGGGGTGGACGGTAATGAATATTAGATGTCGGAAAATGAGAAAAGGGTTGTTAAAAGTTTGTATATATAACTAAGTGTGTATGTATATCGAATATTGTTCAATTGTATAATTAAGGGTATGCTAATAATTACTTTTAAGTAATGGTTTTATCCAAAGTATTTTATTTAAGCTATGTCGGATGGTAAGATATATTTTTACAAAAGTGTAAGTTATGTTTGAGAAGTAAACTGGTGTATATTGTTTATAAAATTCGTATAAGTCTTTCATATATGGAAATACATTTCTTGTAATCAATTTAAGAAGTATAACTCACTGTTCTTGTAATAAGTTAAAACTTATATTTTTATTACTTTGGTTTGTAATTTAAACCTACTATTTTTAATAAGAACATACTAAGTTTCGAGATGAGTGCTTCTTAGTAATCTGTAGGTAAAGAGAAATAGGTAGGCTTCAAACATGTCGGAAAGAGTGAGTCGAGAATGAGTCGTGTAGTATGTTGAGAAGTTAAGTCGAGATCGAATAAGTTTAAATAAGTTGGGATCAAACAAGTAGTCTGGATGTTAATAGGGCTTGGTGTGGGCTTTCGCCCAACACACCCGCGGCAAACACACGACAAAACCAAAATAAAATGACCCAATTCCAATATATAATAGTAATTCATTTTTGCAGTTGGGATGTTGCGTTATAACAAAATTTCGTTTAAAGGAAAGGCAATGGAGGCCTAACAGCTTTTACTTCAACATTTACAAAGCAATAGCAAACATCCAACTGGTAAAATATGGTGTTACTCACAGTTAGCAAACAGACATGAACTTGTTGTCAATTCATATTGTCAAGCTAATCAATGTCTTGGTGTACTTTATGAGCTGTTATAAGGGGATTCAGATTTGATAACCAAAAGTATTATACCCACTGTTAGGCAAACAGCGGGTCGACTCAAACTACACCAACCCATTGCCGAGTTACCAAACCAAAAAAAATAGCAAATTAATCCAACATCATTTTACCCACAACATTATATCCATTGAGTTAAAATTGAAATTTTTGTAATGTAAACCATTCACTGTTGAGGTTCGACCCAACAGCAACATAACCCATTTCCATTTTCTACTAAACCTTTTTGTGAATGTATATTGAAGCAAAACTAGTTATAATCATTAAACAAATTTCAAAACCCATTGTGAATACGACTAACTCAATAAAACTATTCAGGTAACTAAGAAACTCAAACCCGACAACATAACTAAACCAAAACAAAAATTACGGCCACAGTATGTGTACTTCCAAGTCCAAGCCAACATGGTTTTAAATGTTTGTTTTAGTTCTTAGTTTTCGATATTATGAGTTGCCACACAAAATCAATAGCAACCGAGAATCATAAAAATAAAATGGATCGATTCACGTAAAAACAAGATTATAACAACAAGACAACAAGATTTCCAATAACATCAATAGCACAGTCAAACCATAAAATCAAATGAAACAAATTTCAGAATCCTTACAACAAGGAAAAGGGAGGTCGATCTGAAGAGAAGTAAGGCGAGAACCAAAAGAAACTTGAACCCGATTCCAATTCCGCAAGCGATCCACACACCCTTCGATTCAACGTTTTCCCTTTGAACTAACCATGAATTTGTTGTGATAAATTTTTGGGAGTGTTGACTCACTTGTGGATATAGTGGTTTTTAAAGAATCAATACAAGGGAGGTTAGGACCTCTTTCGCTCGTTGCCAGTCGTCCTTGCGCCCTGAAAAGGGTATGGCTTCATCCTCATCTAGTCACCCATTTGTAATCTTGCATTGACATCAATATTTGGACAAAGAGGAAGGACATAGGACCACTTTGTTCCTTGTGGTCATTGATTCAGACTTACAACTTCAGAAGGTGGAGCGTGGCAGCCGGGGTGAGAGACAAGGAAGTGGGTTTGTGGGGATGAAGACGACGTCCGTTTTTCAGGCGAGCAACGCAACAGGAGGGAAGCAGGTAGGGTTGTGAGTTTTCTGATAAGAGAGAGAGGATATATTCTTAAGTTTGTAGGATCTTTTAAAATAAATCAAGTGTGGTTTTATATTGTTTTATTGATCAATCAAATCATCCTCCTCGTCACCTTCATTTCCTAACAATGGAGGAATGGGGTAAGGTTTTTTTTTTTCTTTTCAGATTTTTCTTTGTCATTTTTTTTTTTTTTTTGGTAACATGGGTTTTTTTTTTTTTTATTTGTTTGTTTGGTTTTGTGTATTAAGTAAAAACTTGCTTTATAATAAATAAATAAATGAAAAGTTTTGGCTCCTTGCTTGTTTTAAAATCTGGTTCGACCTGACCGGTTCAACCGGTTGAATCGGGAACCGGAATGATGGCCTGTCCGTTTTGAGTCGGTTTTTGCTGAACGTTAAACCACATTGAATAGTTGGACCTGAAACCGGCCGGTTCAGCCTATATGTAGAGAAAAAAATGTAATGTAACTGCACATGTTGACTGTGTAATTTAACCATATGCGCTCTAATCTTGACCGTTTCCATTTCAGCTTTGTACGTTGTTGTAGGGTGAATACATGATTATATAGCGGTGGGTGAAAATAAGGATTCGTGTGTGTGGGGGGTTTATGTTTTTTTTTTGAGTTTAATAAATTAAATAATGGGGAATGGGAAAAGATAAATGTGGGGGGTATTTGTTTAAGCTTTTATACAGGGCTTATGAGCTTATTAGGTTATACAACTAAAATAAGTTCATATGAGTGTTTAGTTAAGCTTATAAGGGTATAAAGCTTTGGTTTGAAGGGTGTCATAGCAAAATACCTTCACACCCCTTGTAACAACTACAACGGTCATTTTTACCTCTTTAGCTATGATAAGCTAACCCAAACAATAAAAAAATAGGCTGATGAGCTTATTATTTGTAAGCATAAATTGCTTATAAAACATAAGCCTAAGCCGAAACACCCCCAAAGGCTGGTTTGGGTGATGACGATGAGTAATGACTGATGAGTTATGCTAGGGTTGTGATCTAATCTCTTACTAGTATAACAAATATATACTTTTGGACATTGATTAGAATTATACGAAGGTTAGTTTGGGTGTGATCNGTTCGACCCGACCGGTTCAACCGGTTGAATCGGGAACCGGAATGATGGCCTGTCCGTTTTGAGTCGGTTTTTGCTGAACGTTAAACCACATTGAATAGTTGGACCTGAAACCGGCCGGTTCAGCCTATATGTAGAGAAAAAAATGTAATGTAACTGCACATGTTGACTGTGTAATTTAACCATATGCGCTCTAATCTTGACCGTTTCCATTTCAGCTTTGTACGTTGTTGTAGGGTGAATACATGATTATATAGCGGTGGGTGAAAATAAGGATTCGTGTGTGTGGGGGGTTTATGTTTTTTTTTGAGTTTAATAAATTAAATAATGGGGAATGGGAAAAGATAAATGTGGGGGGTATTTGTTTAAGCTTTTATACAGGGCTTATGAGCTTATTAGGTTATACAACTAAAATAAGTTCATATGAGTGTTTAGTTAAGCTTATAAGGGTATAAAGCTTTGGTTTGAAGGGTGTCATAGCAAAATACCTTCACACCCCTTGTAACAACTACAACGGTCATTTTTACCAATTTAGCTATGATAAGCTAACCCAAACAATAAAAAAATAGGCTGATGAGCTTATTATTTGTAAGCATAAAGTGCTTATAAAACATAAGCCTAAGCCGAAACACCCCCAAAGGCTGGTTTGGGTGATGACGATGAGTAATGACTGATGAGTTATGCTAATCTAATCTCTTACTAGTATAACAAATATATACTTTTGGACATTGATTAGAATTATACGAAGGTTAGTTTGGGTGTGATCAAATCTTTGTTAACATTCTAAATTTAGAAAACTCAGTTTGTTACTTCAAGTCTGAGCTTAGCAGCAGTATTTAACTTACTCATATGGTATTGCTTTTAGCTTCAGATATTAATCAAATGGAGAATTAACACGAAGGTCTGAATCTAAATTCATATACATGTTCTCATATTGAATTCTATTTGTTTTCTGGGTTTAGAAAATTGATTTTCTAACTGAACTTATGCCACCTACTTGGATTTATATCCCCTTTGGTAGTTAGGACATAGGAAAGACAAAATCATTCATTCTTCTATCTTATTGTAATTTAACAGGAAAGATAATTAGCTACAATGAAAAGCCAATCACTCTTCTGTTTATAGAGTTTGTATGTCACATATCATGTATTCTAGCTTGCACTTGGTATTTATTTTGTTGACACATTTATTTTCATATTCAATGCAGATTTACTAGTTCCATGCGGTAAGACAGCCGTTGCAGTTCTTGCGTTTAACTTATATAACGCTAGGGGATGGTGAGTCCAAGGATCCTGAAAGCGTGAAGCTCTTCTTAAAAAAAGAAGCATGGAAGGAAAAGCTTATAATGTGCACCTTGGACAATAAGCGTAACCCACAATATATGTTTGACCTGTGTTTCAACAAAAACTTCGAGGTTTCCCACGATCGGAAACAAGGCAATGTCCACTATTTTGGATATACTGAGGAAGATCAATTTAAAGTTGAAGATAGATATCCTTTGACAAATACACATATATCTTGTCTTCTAAGGCATCTTATTTTAATCATATTCGTTTATGCTATTCCTTAAACAACCATTTTGCTATTATTACTGATATCTCCAAAACTCTTGGTTAGTGTACATTGCGCCACAAGTTTTTATTTTATTTTATGGGTTTGTCTAGCGGATGCCCTTAAAGCACCAGTTTATGTGAATAAAAAAGGAAACTTAGAGTGTATTAAATTAAAAACCACATTTAAATAAGTTGATTTACAAGTTTTAGTAATGTGTGATCAATGTGTTTTTCAATTTAAACGAAAAGTTAGTGTTCAATAAATACTCTCTAACCAATGCCCTCGGCGCATTTGTTAGACAAACCCCTATTTTATATATGAAAATAACGTTTGGGATTGCTTAATTAAGTGTTTCCTTTTCTTTTTTTAGCCGAAGATATTGAAAATGACGGCACTCCAAAAAATTGGCTTTATGCAAGATTCTCACAAGATAAGGGCAACAATAACAAAAACAAAGGTCAATCCGGTCGCACAGGAACTTCTTCAACATCTAGGCCTTTAGGTATACAGTAGACATTTTGTCAGGTACACATATATATTTAACTTACTCATATGGTATTGCTTTTAGCTTCAGATATTAATCAAATGGAGAATTAACACCAAGGTCTGAAACATCTAAATTCATATACATGTTCTCATATTGAATTCTATTTGTTTTTAGGTTTAGAAAATTGATTTTCTAACTGAACTTATGCCACCTACTTGGATTTATATCCCCTTTGGTAGTTAGGACTTAGGTAAGCCAAAACATTCATTCTTCTATCTTATTGCAATTTAATAGGAAAGATAATTAGCTACAATGAAAAGCCAATCACTCCTCTGTTATAGAGTTTGCATGTCACATATCATGTATGCTAGTTTGCACTTAGTGTCTCTTTTGTAGGCGACTTTTGATAGTATTTATTTTGTTGACACATTAATTTTAATATTCAATGCAGATTTACTAGTTCCATGTGGCAAGACATCCCTTGTAGAAATAAAAAAAGGGAGCTTGTTACGTTTAACTTATATAACGCTAGGGGATGGTGAGTCCATGGAACATGAAAGCGTGAAGCTCTTCTTAAAAAAAGAAGCATGGAAGGAAAAGCGTATGATGGGCACCTTGGACACAAAGCGTATCCCACAACATAAATTTAATTTGTTTTTCAACAAAAACTTTGAGGTTTCCCACGATCGGACTCAAGGCTCTGTCCACTATTTTGGCTTTATCAAGAAGGACAGCCAGGTAAGAATTATCTACTTATTTTTGTCAAAACGCTTTTAGAAAAACCACAATAAGCTAAGGTTGCTACCTACTTGCTTATATTAAATCCCATATGCACTTAGCAATTCTGACCCGTATGTTTGTTTGTCTATAACGTTAGGGCATATTTGTCGTTCATCCATTTAGGTTGTTAATTAGGCACTTTTATGATGTTTGTTCAGTTTATTCAGTTTGTTTTTTTTGTTAAATTTCATTATGTTTGGATATGTGTTTCACTGTTTATTGATTAGCTGGTAATATTAGGGGTGTTTGGATATTTAAAGGGTTTAGTAACCATTATCGATTTTCGGACTAGACATCTTATGAGGATCTTAGAAATATTAAGTGTTTGTAAAAGTGATGAAACGTTAAGCTACCATTTTGGTTTATATGATGGAGATGTAAGTTGCACTTGCTAAAATGGGTCTATACTGGAATGACCATCTTAGTTCTTCATCTATGAGATTTGTTTTTTAACTGCTTTAAGATCCGTATCTAAACAAGTAATTATCTATTTCATATCCCATTTGTCAATGTAGCCCTTGATTTCTCTACACACGGTTTGCTGCATGTGTAAGGCTTAAGTTATGTGATAGATTTTGTATTGCAATATGCATGGTCTTGCATAGGTCAACCTCCAAAAAGAGTTCCACCAAGTTTCGGATTAACATTCAAGTGATAAAGTTGCATTTCTGCAACTTTAGTTCACATTTAAAATCTCACTCAGTTTATATGCTTTTAATTTTGGAAGAGACATTAATAATTTAAATAGTTAATGTGTTGGAGCTATGGATTCACAGGCTTCAAACTATGAAAGTCTAATCTGTAGCTCACCTTGCCAGACCAAAGTAACAAACTCAGTCCTACTTGGCAGTTAATGTTTGTTAACTGTTATTTATAGAATCTTTACTCTTCTAGTTATAAAACTTTGATCTTTAAATTCCACAGTTTATTTACATTCACAATGACTCGCACTTTTTCTTGATAATAAAATAATAAATGGTACCCTTTTAGAACGGAAATATATATAAGATGCTGAGTTGTCTTCCTCGCTTTTCTAAATAATCAGTTTATGCTGATCTTTCCGGGTAAAAGGTTTCTGAGTTATGTCCCTCGATATTCCAAAACAATGTGTTCCTGATCTTTCTCATCTTTGAGCACAAACATATTTGAATCTTCCTTGTTGGATCCATTTTAGTATTTTACTTTGTTTACACAGGGACATAAAGTGATTAGATAAAAGTGTCACCCTTTCGATTAGCAACCTGAACCCATGTCATATTCTACCAAACCACAGCCAAAAGTCTCGGTTTGTTCACGCACGTTGGCTAGATCAATGTTGTAGTAAACCGGAAGAAGTAACTGGCCTTTAGTGTCCTACTGTCCTACTGTGCTTACCGTCCTTACAATCCAAATCTTCTTTTTAAAAGCAATATTTTTTTTATTAACTTGTGTGAATGTTGTATTGTTTCTAGGGTGCATCAACCTCACATGATGCAAGTGCAGCTGGAAGGAAGCCTAAGAAACCAAACAAGAATACTACTTTTGAATTTGCGTAGAACTCATTGCTTTTGGAACCACAAGAATACTACTTTTAAATTTGCGTAGAACTCATTGCTTTTGGAACCACAAGAATACTACTTTTAAATTTGCGTAGAACTCATTGCTTTTGGAACTGGAATTGGTGTTTTGCGTTGACAAAAATGCCATCTTTTGTCAATTCATGATTGTAGGAGTTTAGTTAACTCTATTCATGTATTGGCTGTTGGATACTTGGATGTGAGGCACTCACACTAATGATTACTTTTACTTTGAGGTGCATAGTTAGTGTGCAATTTATATGTATGCACAGAAAAAAAAAGGAAGCAAAATTTCCGGTTACAATTTTTACCAATAACTTAATCTCTAATAAGATAATAAACTGTGGATTTATTTGCGTACGATATCTAATTACATGTTCTATGGGTAAAAGATAAACTCCTATTACTTATTTGAACTTTTAGTTACATATGTTTCAGATTGATTATTTGTTTACCAGATGGTAACATAAGAAGTCAATGGTTTTCATTGTCCACTCTCATTTGTCCAACTGAACACACACGTAGCAATGCCTGATGAAACACTAGCTGTTACAATAACTAAACACACACGTAGCAAGAACCGCTACTTTCCGCATCATCCATTTCTTTCCTTTCCTCCTTTCCTTTAGATATTTAAACACAACTTCAAGATTTGAAATCCTTCTTTCCAAATCATCAACCTCTCGTAACCTGGTATCCGCAGCCTCTTGCTTCTCCTCAGTAACAGCTAAAAGCTCTTCATAGTAGTATTTTTGTTGCCTCAGCCAATTCAGAATCTTTTGTCTGAACTCCTTAGGTATCTTCCTGTACAAACCAAATTCAGCAATTGGTTCATCGCTAAATCCCTCGGGAACTAAATCAGAGAGAAAATAGTTGTCTAAAACTTTTGCCCACTCCTCTTCATCTGACCCAATGTACACAGCCTTCCCTTTAACGTTTTGTGCCATTGTTAGTTATTAGGGTTGTGGCAAAATAGAGTGCGTTGCCGTTGAGTATACTTTTACCACAGAGGGAAACAATAAAAGAGAAGCGGGTTGGGTTGGATTAACTAAGGTGTAGTCATAAAAGTGCTTGGTCTATTATACCCTCGTTAAAATAACTAAAAACGGACGTTGACCGAAACCAAACGGGTCAAGGGACGCAATCTGCCTCAAAAACCCAAGTTTTGGACTCCCGGCGATGATTTTCTCAAGGTGTGGGCCCAGGGGATGTTTTTGGGAAAGTTTAGGGACCAACAATGTATTTTTGTCTAATTTTTAGAAAGTAATGAAAGATATACATAAAATCTTGATGATATTCTATGATGAGATATGGAAGTGAAAAGACATATCAAAGAGATGATTACCTTAAGAACGGGGTTGCATACATCATCAACTACTATACCCTACATTACATGCTCTACTATATTAGGGTTTTAATCCTTATCATTTGTATCAACCGTTAATGTCATCTCATCCAACGGCCATTAGTCCATCAAGGGTTAGAAATGACAAAATGAGGTAAGCATATTCTTGATACACGTTAATGTTATTCAATTGAGAAAAAAAAAAGAAGCGGCAAGTTAAAAAGGAAAAGAAAATCACGTGACTAGCTATAACCCAAATTTTAGCTGCATTATTCGGTTTATTTAGGGGTGTTTCACTAAGCTTATGAATCGGGCTTATGCTTATGTTATATAAGTGGCTTATGGTTATATATCATGAGCTTATAAGCCGTTGTTAAGTGTTTGACTTAGATTATCATAATTGATAAAGTAGAATGACAAAAAAGTATTTCACATCAATTAGGTGTAAATAGTAAACGAGGGTATAAAAGTCCGTTTATATACTCCCTCCGTCTCAAACATAACTCTATTTTGACTTATTAAAGTCTTTTTCTTCCAATTTTGACCTTAATTAATTTTTTTCGTGTTATATATTAGTTGATGCAAATATGTAAATGGATTTGTGTTTTAATGTATGTTCATTAATCATTAATTAAAGTCAAAGTTGGAATAAAAAGACTTTGAAAAATTAAAATGGACTTATGTTTTGAGACGGAGAGAGTAATATTTATATACAAGCCCACCTCTCTTCAAATAAGCCACGAAATTTGGGCTTATCAAGACCCACTCATAATTCACAACATTTAGACTTGTCAAACACCCCCTTAATCGATTTAATGTAACACCTTTGCGGGATTGTTCTAATTATGGGTTTCATTAGGAACTGACGAGACTATAAAAGTTTGTTTAAAGTCATTTGTTGCTTACATTTGAGATTACATGAGACATTATTTATTAGATATTTGAAAAGGCTAATTAAATTCCAGAAACAAGGGTGTTGCACGTTTAATTATGTCGATGATATAAACTAACGGAGTTCGAGTTAATTAAACTAGGGTACTAAAGTGACCAGTTAATTATGTTGTTGATATTTGACTTTAGGGTAACAAACAACTCACTTGATTAGTTTGGGTATTGACGCATACTATGGCCAAACAAATACAGAAGGGGTGCGGGTAAAATGAACACGAGTCTGTGTTTAAAAAAAATAGCCGAATAACGTGAAAGTAAAATGTTGAGCAACTGTTTTTAATATCCTTTAATCTAACAGTTAGAAATGTTTATGGACTAGCAAAATTGCTAGTCGAAGCTGGGGCTAGTGTTTTATCTAAAGACAGGTACAGTAAAACTTCTATAAATTAATGATGTTGGGACCGTGATATTTTATTAATTTAGCGAGATATTATTATATCAATAAATTAATAATTTATTAATTTAAAGAGTTTTTACGTATGACATTTAAATTTTCAAGTCCAATATACTAGTTACAATGTATATTAGTTAGAAATGAAAAATAAATAGAAAAACATGTTACAATTAACATTTTATGAATTTTAAGTCATTGAAGAAATTAATGAATGTATACTAATGAATGTTACGAGGTACAAGACATTTAAGAAATTGTGAAAATTTTTAGTAATCATTAATTATAATTTCGTTGGGACTAATATATATAAACTGAGTGTCAAAAAAATTATTATCTTATTATTTTATCGATTTGTGTCCAAATTGTACTGGTCCCGAATTGGAATCGGACAAATTATTAATTTTATCGAGGTTATTAATTTATTCAGTATTAATTATAGAGGTTTTACTGTATAACTTTAGAAATGTATCAATCATGTTGTAGATAACTTGGTTAAGGTTTGAGAATTCAAATGAAAAGAGACAAAACTTTTACTAGTCTCCTTATTTCTTAGTCCACAAAGTCGAGCCTATACTATATAACAAGATCCATGTTCCAAATGTACAGATGGGGTAACACTTCACTTGACGAAGCAATAATAGCATAATGGTATCAATTAGCTAGAATTTACTATAATAGCATAATGGTATCAATTACTTTATAAAGTTTTTGAAACAAAATGTGTATAAAACTGATTTTAGTTATTTAAAGGAAAACATAATTCTATATTTTTTTTTATCACTTTTTAGAACATTCCCCATGCTTGCAATAGCGTGTACAATATTTATTGCAATAAAATGTGTATATAAAGACTTCCTCATAAAGGTTTTGCAAAGGGGTAGTTGGACCTCATTACTCACCTACCTTCATTTCACTTAATTTCTTCTTCTGCTTATAACATTGTTCTAAAAAAAAAAAACACACACACACACACACATATCACACCCTATTTTATTTGAAAGCTAAAAACCCTAAAACGTATCACACTCACTTGTTTGGCCGCCCACCTCCCTTCCAAGCAAAGCTTCTATTTCCGACTAAACACTACTCTCGATCGAGCTTATGGCTTTTGATTTCTTTCAGGCGATCGAGCTCAGGTCCCTCTTTCTATCCCGTGAGCTAAACTACCTTCATAATGATAAACACAGGTTAGACATTCATTTTGTTTGTGAATACTCATTATTTGATGTTTATAAGATTAAAAAANAAAAGTTTATGCTTTTAAACTTTTGCAAGGTTATGATATAGCAAGTTTTTTCAACATTGAAGTGTTTTGCCTTTGTGTATATGTCTATATATTCTTAAGTTTGTCGGATTTTTTATAAAATAAATAAAGTGTCGTTTTATATTGTTTTATTAATCAATCAAATCATTGTGTATAATGAAAGTGTCACACGTGTATTTAGCTTGGGCCTATACTGGTGCTACTATTATTAACATGTAGGATCTTTTATATTTCTTGAAGCCCAATCTCCTCCTCGTCACCTTCATTTCCTAACAATGGATTTTTCTTTGTCATTTGTTTGTTTGGTTAAGTGTATTAAGTAAAAACTTGCTTTATAATAAATAAATAAAAAAGTTTTGGCTCCCTGCTTGTTTTAAAATCTGGTTCGACCCGACCAGTTCAACCGGTTGAATCGGGAATCGGAATGATGGCTGGTCCGTTTTGAGTCGGGTTTTGCTGAAAGTTAAACCGGATTGAATAGTTGGAGCTCAAAACCTGTCGGTTCAGCCTATATGTAGGGAAAAAAATATAATGTAACTGCACATGTTGACTGTGTAAGCTCTAATCTTGACCGTTTGCATTTCAATTTTGTACGTTGGTGTGGGGTGAATACATGATTCTATTGCGGTGGTTGAAAATAAGGATTCGCGTGCTTCTTTTTTTTTTTTTTTTTTTTTTTTTTTTTTTTTTTTTTTTTTTTTTTTTAGTTTTTATAAACTAGATAACGGGGGATGGAAAAGATAAATATGGGGGTGTTTGTTTAAGCTTTTATAAAGGGCTTATGAGCTTATTAGGTTATGCAACTAAAATAAGCTCATATGAGTGTTTAGTTAAGCTTATAAGCGTATAAAGCTTTGGTTTGAAGGGTGTCATAGCAAAAGACCTTCACACCCCTTGTAACAACTACAACGGTCATTTTTACCTCTTTAACTATGATAAGCTAACCCAAACAATAAAAAAAATAGGCTGATGAGCTTATTATTTGTAAGCATAAAGTGCTTATAAAACATAAGCTTAAGCCGAAACACCCCTAAAGGTTGGTTTGGGTGATGACGATGAGTCATAACGAGAAGCAGTTTTGTATTATCCAAACTGCTTCTGCTTATTCAGAGGTAAATTAAGCAGATTCTGATAATCAAATAACTGCTTATTTCAATGTTTTTATTTAGGTTGAAAAATAAACTTTTTCACAATATATTTAAACTTCTATATTTAGGGGGTGTTTGGGATTGCTTTTTTCTTCCTGCTTTTTTGCTTTTCTGTTTATTCGTAAGGAAAAGCAGTTTTGTATTGTCCAAACTGCTTCGAATTATGGGCTTATTTTGAGGTACGCAAAAAAGCAGAAAATATAAACAATTCCAAACACCCCTCTAAGAAAAACTCATAGCATCTTAGAATACCAAGAAAACGAGTTCATATATTACCTCATCTCTTGGCTTTCCCTCTGGAGAGATGCTAGGATAAACCTTGATTAATTCTGGAGAATCATCGAATGGATCTAAGAGTACAAGTGTGTGCTTAATTCTGTAGGAAAAATAAAAAGTTGAAGTTTGTATTTAGTACTAGTAATAAAAACAATTACGATAATTTATTTTGAAATGAATTAATAAGTAAGAGGTTTAAGAACCTGATATTTGTAAATGGCATGTGGTTATTGCAGCAGCAGCAGCAGCAGCAACAACAGCAGCAACAACAGCAGCAGCAACAACAACAACACATGTTACAAAACAAAAAACTCACAGTAGAGTTTTGATCAAGGTACTCCAAATCATCTCTTAAGGTAATGAAAAACTTAAAGACTAGACGAAGTTTGCTAGTCAACGAAGTTCTAAGTCGGAAGTTTATGTCAAAGTTCAAATTAAGTTCTAGTGGTTAAAGTTCATGAGTTAGAAGTTGAGGGTCCATAATGCAATTAAAGAAAAGAATTAGAAATCAGAGTTTTTGTTTCTGGTTATTCTTCGTTTTTGCCAACCTACAAGACTGCACTAGTTCTTAGTGATATAAATGAGCCGAGTCGCTCATGAGCTACTTGAGCTCGGTTCGCAAAAAACAAGACTCGAGCCGGAGCCTAACATGAAGCTTGTTTAGTGAAAGAGGGTTAGAAAATTTGAAATACATTAAACAAAATATATACTAAACCCACTTTTATATTTTGGCTTTTAAAATACCAGAAAAGCAATTAATGTATAATTTATCAATCCAAACTTGAGCCTTATAAATAACTCACGAGCCGAGCTCAAGTTTTACAAATCTGACTCGAGCCGAGCTCGAGAATGTCTAATGCTAAACGAGCCAAGATCAAGCCTTGTCAAGCTCGGGCTCGAGCCATTTACACCAATACAAGTTCTTAATCAAAAATTGACCCAAAACAGTTCCAATTTATCCCAAATCATCTTTAGTGGTTTGAGTACTAACAAAATCTGGAAACCATTTTAACACCAAAAAACTTAAAATCCATGAACCATACTGTGTCATATTAGTAAAACAGTCGTTTACTCATTTTGACCCATTTTAGTTTTTAGAAATTTCTATAGTTTATGGAGAACAACAAAAACACCAAAACTTGAATTCTGGTAAAAATAACATCAAACTCTTGCTTCTTTAACCATAGCGCAAACAACACTTTTGATAACATTTGGTTCTTTAACCATAGCCGGTTCTTCTTTATATAACCATAGCGCAAACAACACTTTTGCCATAACTTAAAACATACAGCATATATGCATACTTTTAAGTGCCAAAAAAATGCTCATGAGCTACTTGAGCTCGGTTCGCAAAAAACAAGACTCGAGCCAGAGCCTAACATGAAGCTTGTTTAGTGAAAGAGGGTTAGATAATTTGAAATACATTAAACAAAATATATACTAAACCCGCTTTTATATTTTGGCTTTTATATTTTGGCTTTTAAAATACCAGAAAAGCAATTAATGTATAATTTATCAATCCAAACTCGAGCCTTATAAATAACTCATGAGCCGAGCTCAAGTTTTACAAATTTGACTCGAAAACAAGCCGAGCTCGAGAATGTCTAATGCTAAACGAGCCAAGATCAAGCCTTGTCAAGCTCGGGCTCGAGCCATTTACACCAATACAAGTTCTTAATCAAAAATTGACCCAAGACAGTTCCAATTTATCCCAAATCATCTTTAGTGGTTTGAGTACTAACAAAATCTGGAAACCATTTTAACACCAAAAAACTTAAAATCCATGAACCATACTGTTTCATATTAGTAAAACAGTCGTTTACTCATTTTGACCCATTTTAGTTTTTAGAAATTTCTATAGTTTATGGAGAACAACAAAAACACCAAAACTTGAATTCTGGTAAAAATAACATCAAACTCTTGCTTCTTTAACCATAGCGCAAACAACACTTTTGATAACATTTGGTTCTTTAACCATAGCCGGTTCTTCTTTATATAATAATATAATGTTGTTCAAAAGAAAAAAAAAATGCCATAACTTAAAACATACAGCTTATATGCATACTTTTAAGTGCCAAAAAAAGGTAGTAATTGTTTATATCAACTTAACAGGAATTGAACATAAATTAGGTTTATAAACACTTACACCCAAAACCCCCAATTTCATGCTCATGAACCCTAATTTTATATGCAAAATTAGAGGTTCTTACCTTCTGATTCTTGTCTAAATCTATTCAGCATTTGCTATAGACTAAAAGTCTTTACTTATATTGAGAAAATTTTCCATTCATTTGTAAAAAGTTTTTGAGAAAATAATTGAAGATGAACCACACATGAGCATTTAACTATAACATAATTGCACTACAACCGCTCAACTTCTGACACATGTACTTTAACCACTAGAAGTTGCTTGATTAGAGATATTCAATTACAATATTCTAAATCACAAATTCATAACAATATAAATATTCAAGTCAAATCACCACTCTAATGTTTCTTTAACAAATGATATAACAAGTACAACTACACCCCGACTCTAATGCTTCTTTAACAAAGGATCGGATAGTTACCTGAGATGCTTGAGCGTGTTCAGAACCGGCCATGGAGAGTGTCCCTTTCTTTGAATGAGAAAGCTTTGGACGCACCTCGCGCTCAAAAAAACGAGAAGCAGCAGCATCAAGTAATCTGAAAATTATTAGCATATACACTTATCAAAATTATAGCAAAACTAACTGTATCATCTGTCTTCTAAATGTAGTTTTGATTGCCATTGTGCAGTACACTTAAAAAATTTCAATAAACCTCTGTGTAAACAGGATAATCCTTGCTAAAGCTACTAGTATAAATTTTTGGTTTAAAATATGGTATGGGTCAATTTGGGCTACACATTTTCATTGTGTATAACTTTGACCATTACCCCTTCACCTAATGAACTGACCCAACCCATAGTAAGTTCAAGAAGCCTTTTGGGTCATCTTTAATGGCTGATTTCCAAAACAGAGTTACCTTTCTCTAATGACATTTTACAAGTTCATCAAGAACCAATTAAACCAACAAAATCAACAAAGCACTTATCATACATCATCATGAAAGACCATGCATCACACAAACCATAACAAGAACAATCAACAGGTACCATAAAAAGAAAACAATATATAGACTGCATGTTTCTACAATTACCAACAGTTACAAAATTGCCCTACAACAACGACTAATCTAAAGATCGATAATGAACATGACTATGGCAAAACTAGTCCTACTCACATTGCAAAAAACAAGTCCAAACTATACAGTTGCGGTTAGTTAGAGGAAAAAACACCCTTGTATTCCGCAAAACAAAATTCCGCTATTTCCTAAATTACTAAAATATTTTCTGTTGTTGATTCCTTTTGTAACACAAAACCCTCTTTCCCTTCTTCAAAATAGAAAATACAAACAGCTAATTGAACGCATTTTCTGTAAGAGAAATTTCCCTTCCAAATTGCTATAAACTATACAATATCATAAAAAATTAGTGTGTTATACATGTGCATCGAATCACCACCCTGACCTATACCCGTTGGATCTCCCGTCTGAGCGACAAAATCCTTTTGAACAAAATGGAATTTAGAGCCATGATAGTGTTTAGCCCTTCATTGAAAAACATAATAAAAATTAATTAATAATCACAACAAACACTCAATAAAAATCAGTTGTATATAAGTATAAAACAACTCACTTGCATAGTTTCAGAAAATTGTAGCATGCTTTTGGGCGATCATGTGTAAACAGTTCGAGATCAATAGGCCCTACACTACTAAGTAATGTGACAGACATTTTGTTTGTTTGTGTTTTTTATTTTTATTTTATTTTATTTTATTTTATTTTTTTATAAAAAAAGAAGAAGAAAATTGAAACTAGAAAGTTTTATGTCAATCCGCCATTGATGGAAACTTTTTGAAGGTTTTTTTTTTCAAAGTGTAAAATGAAGAAGAAGGGGGACTTTATAGAGTTCCAGGGAGTGTAATAATCTTTACACGCGGGTGTATCTAGTGAAGTCACCGTTAGAATGATTTGACTGTTTGTGCTGACGTGTAATGATGTACGCGCGTGAGGGAGAAAGTTTGTTAGAAAATGATAGTGGACGGGCAACCAATTATTTCATGTTATATTTGTTGCTTGCTTACAAGTTGGTTTTTATCTCGGCTCCAATTGATAACACTAGAGAGAAGTTTAATTAGCGCGACTACTACTTTCGTTTTCGTGTAATATAAATTTTTAGTTATGTATTAATGCCGTGAGTGCAAAAATAATTGTGTACAACAAATTATAAATAACAAAATATTAAATACACACAAAATGAGGTAGGATGTTATCTACTCAAATTGTTCTGTACACGTGGCATCATTTCTTCATAGCTCAGATTACTTACACAAAATATCAATCACCGTTAGTCAAACATCCCAACAGAATTTCCTGCCCATTTTCCATTTAAATGTTGTAGTAGTTATCATCCCACATTTCATTTTAGCTTTTGATCTTGCAATTTTCTCTCTAATTCTCTCTTAACTACCAGATAATCATTCCACCACTTCTTTCCAAATAACAAATCATTCAACTACTACATTTCCAAATAGCAAATGTTTCATTCCTAATTAATAGCTGTGATTGTTATAACTGTGTTTGTTATCGAGTGTGTTACATTTGGCACCACAGCTCTTTCGATCCTAGCAAGCTCTTATCACCACTGATTCTGCTAATAGTTTGTTACAGTCAATTAGTCGGTTACAATACCCAATCGCAAACATGTTTATTCTTTGATTCAATCCGTTTCCCAATCACAAATAGGCATTGAGTCTGATACACCAGGGGCTGGTGTTGAGCCGAGACGAAGTACAAGGGCGTCTACAGCACCGGTGTGGCACAAGGACTTTGTGTTGCACTAGGATGACTACTATCTTTATGTTTCTGTTATGTTAGGATATGTCATTGAGTCGACTTAGATAAGTGTCAATCGTGTTAGGATAAGTGCCATATTAGGTTGTGTCTGGTGATAAGTGCCACATTAGGATAAATGCCATATTAGGTTGTGTTTTCGTTTGAGTAGGATTACCCTACGAGTCCTGTAGGCTATTTAAGCCACTTCAATGAATGAAATCAACCAGCTTTTCGAGTCAATTAATCTGTTCCTCTTCTTCTTATTTCTTAGGAGCAAGCATCCGCTTGAAGTGGTGCTAATTACCGATATTACCCAATCCGGGCCGTATTAGAGTCTGTTGTAAACAAGTCTTGTGGCTTGGACGTTGTTGTAAGAGAATCAAGAAAACAGTTAGTTACACATTGAAAAGATGTGGAGAACAAGATCATTTTTCATAACTGGTGGTTCTAACTATGGTAATGGCAATGGTGATAAGGTTTGGATGAAAACATTAAGGCTTGGGTCAAACAATTTGCTAGAAACTACCATGGCAAGTATAACCACTCAATCTCAAAGCCAGTTAATTTGATTATATGGCAATTAAATTCGATCATATATCTAGAGATGTTAATAGAATGAAGAGTGGGGAAGGAACTAGTGGAAATAAGCAGTTACAGTTTGGTAGGATCACTAAACTAGAATTTCCTAAGCTCAATGGCAGTGATGTTAAAGGATGGTTGTATAGATGTCAACAGTTCTTTAGTGTAGAAGATGTTGATGATTTGGACAAAGTCAAACTAGCTTATATTAAGTTCTATGATAGTGCTGTTGGTGGTTATGAGCCCAGAACAGGGTGAAGATAATCAATGACCTAAGTACGTACCAATTAAGGTTACCGGATATCACTTGGAATCGTGTTATCACTTTCCAAAGTAAACTATTCGACCCTAATGCCTGGGTACCACGAATATCTACTTGGGATAAGACCAAATGTTTGTTATTTAATTAGGCACAAATCAATAACCCTTGCGCATCTAAGTATTTTATGTTTTCTTTGTGTCTCTCATGCATCATTGATTTTCAATATATAGGAAAACTCACAGCTAGTTAAATGGAATTATGAGGATTAATCGGCCCATTAACGCCTCATAATTATCCCCATTATAGCTAATAGTGGTTACATGACCAATTAAATGTGGTCATAAGTGCAGTTTAACTGACACTTGAATAGGTAAGAGCAGTTACATACTCAGTCCTCCGGCAGTACTAACTTCATACTAGCATTAGAATCTAAAACTGTTTAACGGTACTTATAACAACCCACAAAATCTCATCACTATCATTCCCACTACAAATACCTATATCAGGAATTTCACAGGTAAAATTTTGCTTTTATGTGCATTCACTACTTGCATGACTCTCTAGACCTACTCATGTATCCACACAAGCCAAAGATCTCTACATTCACATCCTATAAACCTCTGGTATGTCAAGCATAAGATCACAACAACACCACAATAAGTAATCTATCAATCTAACACACTAAACTCATCACAAAACCCTAATAAACCCTAATTAAGCCCTAATTAGGCCTATGTGTTTATTAAACCCTAATTGCTTATCTAAACTAGTTTGAAAGTGTTCAAGGCTTATGTATGAGTTAACTTAGGAACACTAGGATATCTTAGCACCCTTAGACACTAGTACAACCTCTTAGAACTTAGGTACAAGCCTCTTAAGCACAAAACCATAACTAGGTTATAACTTCCCGAAAACTAGGTCAAATCTTCCCAAATCTTTCCCATAAGCTACCACCACATAGTATAAACTTCTTAAGACTTAGGATTAGTCACTAAACACTCATAGGACCCTAACCTAGGCACTAAACCCTAAGTAAAACCCTAATCTCTCACTAAGCAAAATTAGGTTATAACTAAACATAACTTAACCTTAATCCTAAAACTAAGTACCCTAAGCACCTCAAACACCTCAAGAACCTAGCCTAGCATCTTGCTTATGCCAAGAATCCTCCCTATCACCTCCCCAAGTAGCTTACAAGTAGGTGCATCACCTACTTGTCACCTACTTGAGGTCGCGGCTTCACCACCACCGCATGAACCCTAGAACCGCCTATAGCCACAATGACTCACCACACTAGCTCCCATTAGTCACCTACTAGCTGTGGCTAGTCACTCCCCCCTCCTCGTGATATCACACCACCCCTTTCTTCTTCCTTAAGCCTAACGAGGGCTATACATACCCTCGTACAACCCTTCACTTCAAACCACACCATCCCACTTCTTCACCTCCTATATTCTGTAGTTAGTAGTATCATTAGGACCTTTGTAGCCATAGAAGTCGAGTACCATAAGCCTTGAGGCCTTGTCGAGTCCCATTTCTATTGAGAAACCCTAGAAAACCCTAGGATCCCTCGTTAAGCCCTCCCTTGGTCACGTAAGCTTTTAATCTTGATCTATTAGCTTTATTACAGTTCTAGGATAGTTATAGGATGCCTTAGATCATGTAGGAACACTTGCCTAAGCCTTGATCACTAAAACATGCTAGTTATCTTTTTAAAACCCAAAATAATGTCGAATTGCTATTTTTATGCTATAAGTCCTTTCCATAAGCTATAAGCTAGTTTAGGTAACTTATATAAGCTAATATTAGTTAACCATAAGCTAGAAAACCTTTTTGTTTCATAAAAATATGATTTGCATGAAATTAGGACTAGATTTGCAATGTTTTCCATGCATAGGGGTATATATGGTAACTTTATGAAAATATTAAGTCTAAGGACTATTTTTGACATTTCTTTGAAGTTATAAGTATAAGGACCCTTTTTGCAAAGTTACATAACCTTAGGATAGAAAGTAAAATAGTTATAAACTTATAAGGACTAGTTTTGTAAAAGTTATATAGTTAAGGGTATAATTGGTAAATTTTGAAAACTTATAAGTCCAAGGGTCATTTCTGCCATTTTCCTAAAATATATAAGAATAGGGACTAATTGTGTCAAGACTAGATAGTTAATAATATAAGTTAATAAGTCTAAGGTAGATTTTGTAAATATATTAAACTATAAGGGTATAAAGTGAAAGTATTTTCATATAAATATAAAAATCTATTTTAAGTTATAAGCATGACACAATACTAGGGAGCTTCATGTGAGGGGTATCATGTGGATATTTCGTTTTGACGAGTTTGCTGGGTTTACGATTTAAAGTGCCCTGGCTCCTCAAACGATTATTGCATATACTTCTAAATTATGATGGCCCGAACTGTGTTATGTTATAACTAAACTCCAAATAAACACATAAGTCATTAGTAGGGAACTTCATTTCATTTGAGGAGTATTAACTTCTGAATTATGATGGCCTGAACGGTATTATGTTGATAATATAATACAATAGTAAGGAGCTTCATGTGAGGAGTCTTATACTTCTGAATTGTGATGGCTGAACGGTGTTATGTTATAACTAAAACACTAAAAACCTTAAGAATGATTACTTAAGAAACTTTAACTAAATAACAAAAGCTTGACATACATCCACAACTACAACAACATCAGGATACGTGAGTAAGGCAGTCTTGTAACACCCCCATTTTCACAGATCGCAACGGAATTTGGATCTGGGGTATTACTTCATGGAATCACAGATACAGTAATAGAAAATGACTCGAAAAGAGACGTTTTTATAAAATGAGTTACCATTCAATAAAATCATCAGAGTTTTATAAGAGGAGGTCCCCAAAATCTAAGTTTGTTATGAAATTTGAATGATAACTAAGTGAAAATTCCTGCAAGCTTTGTGCCACTCCATGCCATAATTTCCGCAGAGCTTCGCTACCTAGAATACATGCTTAAAAGGGTCAACACTAAGGTTGAGTGAGATTCATAGGTTTAGGATGTGGGTGAATACAAGTTCCCTGGGTTCAGTTGTTACACCCATGGGGAAAATGTTGTGTGTGTGTGTGTGTGATAATTGTGATGCATGCACAATTATCAAGAGTGAGGTATGTTGCACTAAGCTCATGAAACCGCACGTTAACAGTCCGGGTCATGGGGGCTGCAGACCCAACCATGAGGGGACAAGAAGGATAACTTGCCAAAGTTAATCCTTAGAGGTTTCAAGTATAGTACTTATTGGTTACCCGGCTGAGGTAAACCAACGGGAGGTATCAAAATTCCAATAGATCTATCAACTATACTCGTGTTCACTTGTGTAAAACCCACAAGTGATTATGGCTCATTAATTTTAGTTATGCAATGGTGGCAGATAGTATCACTTGTGCAACAACCAAAGAAAAAGACTTGTATTCGGTTTTTAAAGCAAGTAGCGTGTATCCCCCTCACAGGGTTTGTAAAACATTTAGAAAGCATTTAAAAGGTGTGAGGCTATGAAAACTCACCTGGGCTTAAGGCTATTTGATTGATGTCAAAGTGACTAGAGGTATAGACTGCTTACTCACGTATCTTGAATTCTATCATTGTTGTGGAGGCATGTCAAGCTCTAGTGGTTTTGTTTTAGGTTTATTAAGTGATTTATCTTAGGATTCTTAGATATAATATAACACTGTTCAGGCCATCGTAATTCAGAAGTTACTCCTCACATGAAGCTCCCTACTATTGTATTATGCTGCCAACATAATACTGTTCGGGCCATCATGATTCAGAAGTATATAACTCCTCACACGAAGTTCCTTACTATTGAGTTATATTGTTATTAGAATTTGGTTATAACATAACACCGTTTGGTCCATCATAATTCAGAGGCCATGCATATAATCGTTTGAGGAGTCAGGACACTTTAAATCGTAAACCCAACAAACTCGTCAAAACAAAATATCCACATGATACCCCTCACATGAAGCTCCCTAGTATTGTGTTATGCTTCTAACCTAAAAATTGGTTTGCTATATATATGAAAATAGTTTATTTTATAACCTTTAAGTTTTTATAATTACAAAATCTACCCTATACTTATAATACTTATATTACCTAGGTTTATAACTATCTAAACTTCACATATTTAGTCCCTATACTTCTATATTTTAAGGAAATGACAAAAATAACCCTTGGACTTATAAATTTTCAGAATTTACTATTTATACCCTTAAATTTATAACTTTTGCAAAACTAGTCCTTATAAGTTTATAACTTTTTAACTTTTTATCCTAAGGTTATATAACTTTGCAAAAAGGGTCCTTATACTTATAACTTTTAATAAATGTCAAAAATAGTCCCCAGACTTAATATTTTCAGAAAATTACCATATATACCCTTATGCATGGAAAGTTTTGCAAAACTAGTCCTAATTCCATGCAAACTATATTTTTATGAAACAAAAAGGTTTCCTAGCTTATGGTTAACTAATATAAGCTTAACTAAGTTGCTTAAAATATCTTATAGCTTATGAAATGGACTTATAGCATAAAAATAGCAATTCGACTCATATTAGGGTTTTAAAAAGAAAACGAGCTAGTTCTAGTGATCAAGGCTTATGAAAGGGGTTCTAGGGGATCTAAGGCATCTAATATCTATCCTAGGACTGATCTAAAGTAAAATAAACTAGATTAGAAGCTTACATGACCAAGAAATGGGTCGCGACTAGGGTTAGGGTTTTCTCGGTGGGAAAATAACTCGACAAGGCCTCAAAGCTCTACTCGACTTCTAAGGCTACAAGGGTCCTAGTACTATCACTAACTACAGAATGTTTGAGGTGAAAGAAAAGAACGGGATGGTTTGGAATGAAGGGGGTACGAGGGTATTTATAGCCTTCGTTAGGCTTAAGGAAGAAGAAAGGGGTGATGTGGTGTCGCGAGGAGGAAGGAGTGACTATCCATAGCTAGTAGGTGACTAATGGGAGCTATAAGGGTGACTATGGTGGGCTAAGAGGCAGCGTAGGGTGTTTGTGGTGGTGGTGAGACCGACTAGGGAAGAAGGTGACAAGTAGGTGCATCACCTACTTGTGAGGTGTGTGCTAGGGTGCTTGGTGGTGCCTAGGAGGTGTGTAAGCAGCTAGGCTAGGTGCTTGAGGTGTTTGAGGCGCTTAGGGTACTTAGTTTTAGGATTAGGGTTAAGTTACATTTAGTTATAACCTAATTTTGCTTAGTGAGCGATTTGGGTCTAACTTAGGATTTAGTGCCTAGATTAGGGTCCTATGAGTGTTTAGTGGCTAATCTTAAGTCCTAAGATGCTTATACTAAGTGGTGGTAGCTTATGGGAAAGATTTGGGAAGGTTTGACTTAGTTTTCGGGAAGTTATAACCTAGTTATGGTTTTGTGCTTAAGAGACTTGTACCTAGACACTAAGGGGTTGTACTAGGGTCTAATGATGTTAATTGTACTAGGGTCTAATGATTCTAAGGTATCCTAATGATACTAAGGTAACTTATACATAAGCCTTGAACACTTTCAAACTAGTTCAGATAAGCAATTAGGGTTTTGTAAACACATAGGCCTGATTAGGGCTTAATTAGAGTTGGATTAGGGTTTTGTGATGAGTTTAGTGTTTTAGATTGGTAAATTACTTATTATGGTGTTGTTGTGATCCTATGCTTGACATACTAGGGGTTTATAGGTTGTGTAGGTAGAGACATTTAGCTTGTATGGATACGTGAGCAGGTCTAGAGAGTCACTTATGTAATGATATGCATGCAAAAAGCAAAAATTTACCTGTGGAAATACCAACTATAGGTATTTGTAATGGGAATAATAGTGATGAGATTTTGTGGGTTGTTACAAATCTAGTTTCTGAGTCACTTTTCACATCAATTAGATTTCCCTAAGCCCGGGTGAGTTTCCATACCCTCACACCTTTTAAACGCTTTCTAAATGCTTTACAAACCCTGTGAGGAGGATACATGTTTACTTTTCACTTAAATCGAATACAAGTCTTTTTCTTTGGTTGTTGCACGAGTAAACTATCTGCCACCACTACAAACCAAAATTCATGAATCTAATCGCTTGTGATATTTTACACAAGTGAACGCGAATATAATTGATAGATCTATTAGAGTTTGACAACTCCCGTTGGTACTACCTCTCTCTCGAGGGTATCAATAAGTATTATATTTGAACCTCCCGAAGGATTAACTTTGGCAAGTTATCCTTTCCATCCCCTCATGGTTGGTCTGCAGGACCCATGACCCGGACTGTTAACGTGTGGTTCATGAGCTTAGTGCAATATATCCCACTCTTGATAATTGTAGAATGCATTACAATTATCACAAACACTACATTTTCCTTGAAGGGTGCATCAACTGAACCTGTGGAACTTGTATTCACTATCACTTAAACCTATGACTCTCACTCAACACCTAGTGTTGACTTTTTAAGCATGTATCCTAGGTATACTACTATACGGAGCTATGGCAGGAGGAGGCACTGAACTTGGAGGACTTTCAAACCGGTTATCATTCAAACATAACCTTTCACCTAGACTTTGGGACCTCATCAATAGTAAAAGTATATGTTTTACTGTAAAAACTCTGATATTTTAATGAATGATAACTCATTTTCTAAAACGTCTCTTTTCGAGTCGTTTTCTATTACTCTAACTGTGATTCCATGAAGTAATACCCCAACCCTAAATCCGCTGCGAACCGTGAAAATGGGGGTGTTACAGTACTAACTTTGCCAAACACTATAAGAGTCAGGGTAATCAGGGACTTAATGGGTGTACACTCCGTACCTCCAAACCCATTTCCAAGTATGATCAGTTCCCACAAGTGCACTAAATTTTCCAACAAGTGCCTTATCTGGCATCAACAGTTTGAATAAACTCATGGTGACACAGTGGGGTGGGATGATTATAAGATAGCTTTACTAGCTAGGCTTGAAACTAAATTTGGAGATCCTTTTTCTGAAATTGAAATACTTGAAATATGATACTTTTATGCAAAAGTATCAAGATAAGTCTGAATTATTGTTAAACAAAATAGAATTACACGAAGTTCATGCTATTAGCAAGTTTTGGGGGTATGCTAAAAAGTATCTCATTGCCTATGAGCACATTCAAACCAAAATCAATGTCTGACACTGCAATTTGAGTAGGCTACAAGAAGCAACAATTGTTGCCCATAAGGTTACACTAGAAAGTATCCCACATTTCATTTTAGCTTTCGATCCTGCAATTTTCTCTTAAATTCTCGCTCAAACATTTTAATCATTCCACCACATCTTTCCAAATAACAAATCATTCAACTACTACATATCAAAATAACAAATGTTTCATTCCTGATTAATAGTTGTGATTGTCATAACTATGTTTGTTATCGAGTGTGTTACATCTGGCCCCCCAACTCTTTCCTAACAAGCTCTTATCACCATTGATTCTGCTAATAGTTTGTTATAGTTAGTTATTCGGTTACAATACCCAATCACAAACATGTTTATTCTTTGATTCAATCCGTTTCCCAAACACAAATACGTATTGAGTCTGTTGTAAACAAGTCTTGTGGCTTGGACGTTGTTGTAAAAGAATCAAGAAAGCAGTTAGTTACACATTGAAAAGATGGGGAGAACAAGATCATCTCTGATAATTGGTGGTTCTAACAATGGTAACAATGGTAATGGCAATGGTGATAATCCAGGTTTGAATGAAAACATCAAGGCTTGGGTCAAACATGTTTAATGAAAACAGCAAGAAACTACCATGGCAGGTATCATGATGCAGGTTTTCTGACCATGTTTTAATATTTATAAATTACTCTTCTACCTATGGTCTACCTTATGCACTAACGGGCAGAGAACCTGATCGTGTATAGTGTAGTATTTAGTAAAATCGAGGTCGTCCGAAGAGCTATGTGTGTGTGGATGGGGGGTTAGATAAAGATCAACAAGTGCTTATGCAACAATACTTATAACCATGATCACAACCACAATATAAAAAGAGAGTAAAAAGACACCACGATATATGCTGCTTCGGGATGGGGGGTTTGATAACGCTCATTTTGTATATATTTTAGTCGCGTTATTTGCATGTTGTGCATATGGTTGTGTTTATGAACATTTTACGCTTAAAGGTACGAATGATGTATTCAGGTTTAGGTAGAACTAGATTAAGTAAAATAACTAAAAAGACAAAGAAAAGTCGACAAATCAAGAGTATGTTCACAAAGGAAGATTTCGTCCATGACAAAAACCTCGAGAATAATGTTATAGATTAAGACTCAAGTGATAATTAATCCCGAGATTGAAGAAAGGATCAAAAGTTGATGGGAATAAAGAAGGAGTCACGATCACATAACAAACAAAGTATATTAAGAGAAGAAAATGACGGCAAAAGGTAGCACACATCACCAACCTAAGGTTCAAAGTTGGCACACATAATACATTGCCAACCTGAAGTTGAAGTCTAGCACACATGTTTAGTCGCTAACCCAAGGTTCAGATCCCAACCGCGAGTTGAGGGAGGTTTGAGATGAAAAGTTGCATTTAATCAAGGTTTTAACTATCATTAAACCCAAAGTCCGATCATTTCACCTCCATTATGATAAAGGAATGTTTTTAACAGTTATTTAGGGTTAATTCATGCATAAATACACCCCTAATCATCCCATTTGAGACACAAAATCATATAATCATGCCTTACACCCTAAGGACTTGATCATTTTCTTATTATCCCAAAAGAACTTTGAATCTCTGCCATTTTCAAGAGGGTACCAAGGAGCAAGGAAGGAAGCATTTGGTATTACTATTTGGAGGGTTTAGGATACATTGGTTGATTGGAGGCTTTAAGAAGTGCTCTAACTTATTTAATTTCTTACTCAATTTTAGTTTACGTTTGGGTAATTTTCTCATTTAATTTATGATGTCGAACTATTTATTTTTGAATGAATTGTTATGTTTGATGATGAAACTTGTTATGGAGTAGTTTTGTGATACTTGTTTGGGATGATGTAGACTACCGTGTGGAATGTTGAATGATTATTATGGTTTGAAAAATTGATTTATGTCATAAGTTTGTTTAAATATAATCATGTTCTTAAACTTGTTGATTTAACATAATTGGTTTTAAAGGTCGAAAGAACTTCTAATCATGTTTAATTCCAAAAAGTTGGTGCACAAATGGATCGGTACTTGATACTTGACACCTGTTAAGTATTCAAGTTTTAAATGATCTCGAGGCGATTTAATCACGAGTATTGGCCGAAAGGGCTCGTAAGAACGAATGTGACTAATCATTTTTTTCACATATATAATAAATAAATGACTTGATTTATTTGGGAGAGTATTGGCCGAAAGGGCTCACCCACTAAACTAGTATAGACATGTGATTTTCTTGATATTACCCACTGGCTAGAAAACCATGTGAATTGATATGTGCATTCTACAAATGTTTAAACCAAACATCTTCAACAATCTATCACGATTGGTTACTATTTCCCATACAAGTATTGGTTTTGATTGATTGGTATTTGATACATCATTGTTTGTTCTATATCTTGGTGCATTATGAGTGTGACAATCCTATGAGCTTATCTTTACGTTATTACATGTATGCTAGGAAAAGTCAAAGTCTCTTGGTACGATCTCTATTTACTGCAAACCATACTACACACGAATGAGTATACTTGCTCGTATTCATTTTCTAAAGATTGGTAAAGGAATTTATAAATTTAAAATTTGAGTAGTTTCATACGACACATCAATTTATAGACCCATAATACACGCTTCTTATTTTTGGCGCCGTTCCTGGAGACTTTGTTTTATTTTTTTAGTATAGTTTTGTAAATAGTAGCGTAAAATCATTTTTGCATTCATAGTTCGTTTAGTTTATTTCACGGTTATATGTTTAGTTTTACCCATTTTTGATAATTGTTCATTGTTCTGATGAACTTGTCTTTTGATATATGTTACGTGTTTAATCTTGTTTACATTTCATGTTTTATGTTCCTTAGAGTTTAAACGTATTGATCTAAACAAAAAAAATCTGAGAAAATCGCCCAGCAGCACACGGCTGGAATCTCAACCGTGGTGGCTGGGACCTTTCTGTTTCAAAAACAACATTCCAACCGCCGGCTAGAAAACCAACCGGGTAGCTGGAAACCGTCTGTTCAAACCACACCTGTTACACCCCAAAACCGGGTTTTTAAGTATTAAATAATGATAAAGTGCCTTGAAATAGTTTGACCAAGACTTCATATGTCTGAAGCTCTAATGTGGTTGGTTAGTCAAATTGTGGTAAATTGAAAATCAAACCCGTTAGTCATACTATAAGTAAAGATATTATGTAAATGGTTTTAGAAAGTATTATGTGGCCAAAATAGGAAGAAAAGAATTTGAGGGACCTAAGTTGATAGAATCCCAAACTGGTACTAAACCAACTTGTTCTAGTACTAGAACCAACTTGTTCTAGTCTGCAGGGACCATTCTTGCCAAAACTTCAAATTGACACTAGAAACAACTTGTTCTAGTACCTTGACTAAATTGTTATAGCACTTAAGGGACCAAAAGTGCCATTTGGGGAATAACTTTGTTATGAAGAAAGGTCAAACTAGAAATCTCCAGGTTTTGGACATTTCATTATTATCCAAAAAAGGTGTGGGTATGTATGTTCGGTTTACAAGAGAAAAGAGAGGGAAAGAGGAGAAGAATTCTAGTGGCCAAATAGATGAAGGATAAAGGCTCCAATTCATGTAGGGTGTCCATAGCAATGATCCTACAAGTGCTTTGTAACAACCCACAAAATCTCATCACTATCATTCCCATTAGAAATACCTATAGTAGGTATTTCCAGGTAATTATTTTCTTTTTATGTGCATTCACTACTTGCATGACTCTCTAGACCTGCTCACGTATCCACACAAGCCAAATAACTCAACACTCATATCCTATAAACCTCTGGTATGTCAAGCATAAGATCACAACAACACCACAATAAGTAATCTACCAATCTAACACACTAAACTCATCACAAAACCTTAACAAACCCTAAATAAACCCTAATTAGACCTATGTGCTTACTAAACCATATATGCTTAACTAAACTAGTTTGAAAGTGTTCAAGGCTTAAGTATGAGTTACCTTAGGACCATTAGGATATCTTAGCACCCTTAGGAACTAGTACAACCCAATAGAGCTTAGGTACAAGTCCTTTAGGCACAAAACCGTAACTAGGTTATAACTTCCCGGAAACTAGGTCAAACCTTCCCAAAACTTTCCCATAAGCTACCACCACTTAGTATAAGTGTAACACCTGGTATTTTTCCTAAAACCAAATCCTAGCCAAACTTCTATTTTTAGAGCCTGAAACGTTTTAAAACTTTAAAGCATGTTAAATTGGATTTGAGGAGCGTGAGATATCTTAGGAACGAGAATTTATTTGTAGACTAGCTCNATTTTCACTTGCATACATATTTTCTTTTGCAATTCACAGATACACAATAATTTTTGCTAATAAACTTTGTTGAAGCATAGCACTCCGTGACACAAAAGTTGATGAACGAGGATACAAACTAATACTTTTATACAAACTTGATATGAAATTAATAAATGAACCAAAAGTTGATACATCGACTGTTAATTTACAACTTCGTCATAGATAACACTCGTAAACAATTGAATATTTGTGATACATGAATTTACAAGAATATCGATACACAAAGATCATAGCTTTGATACACACCAAACATCTGGAAAGCATGGTTCATGTCAAGATTTCGACAATGAGCATGTGAACGATGACTGAGGACGGTGGCGGATATTAAAAGCCGATAAGCGCGACTGAGGATATGTGAAGCAGATCTAAGGACGATTGTTTTGTTGGTGGTTCTCGGTGCTACTGTTTCACGATCAGGCAAGGGATTTGTTACATGAAGAATTGATGGGGTGAAGGCTAGGAGCTAGTTTTCTTGATGGGAGAAAAATGACGGAGGTTATAAAAGTATAGGGTTTGATAAGGAGTAATTATATGGTCTATATTGCACTTGTGATTTTGTTAATAATTATAATTTAATTAATTATCTAATTTCCACTTGTCAAATTATTGTGGCTTCCTACTCTATCTTACTATAAAAACTATCCCATATGAACCTCATTATATATATATATATATATATATATATATATATATATATATATATATATATATATATATATA
>LBNU01031273.1:155911-203130 GCA_014162995.1 Artemisia annua | reverse complement strand
TATATATATATATATATATATATATATATATATATATATATATATATATACATATATATATATATACATATATATATATATATATATATATATATATATGTATATATATATATATATATATATATATATATATATATATATATATATATATATATATATATATATATATATATATATATATATATATATATATATATATATATATATATATATATATATATATTATATATATATATATATATATATATATATATATATATATATATATATATATATATATATATATATATATATATATATATATATATATATATATATATATATATATATATATATATATATATATATATATATATATATATATATATATATATATATATATATATATATATATATATATATATATATATATATATATATATATATATATATATATATATATATATATATATATATATATATGTATGTATGTATATATATACACACATATACATATACTAAAAAACACATCAGATATACTAGCAATATAGTTAATATCACTACAAGTGCTTATTTTTTGTTATGTAATATCACAAGTGATACTTGTGATGTAACAAGTGATATTTGTTATGTCACAAGTGATACTGGGTATCGACAGACTATGTGTCTACTCAAAACAGTAAATTAGTGGCCTTGTAAAAAAAAGTTTAATACTTAGATGCAATCCAAATGAATCATCAATAATTTTTTAAATGTTATTACCTCTAACGGTGTAAGGGGACATTTGCCATTAACTCTATTGACTCCATGTTGGAGAACTCTACCCGGCTTTGTAACTTTTCCTTTCCAACTCCTTTCCCTTGCAGCTATCATGTCTTCAAGTTCTTTTCTTGCACCATCATACACATAGCAACAGAACGCAACCATGTCCTGAACAACCATGTCAACCAATGTTTGCCTCAGTATTTGAAACCGCTTAGTTTCTATATCGAAACCACACTATAATATAACTGGATAATAATGATTAATGCGGTGTTTGGATGTGCACTTCAAAGTGATCATGTAAATTTCGGATAATTGGAAACAGATAACCTTTGTAATTGGAGAATTTAATTTGTATTTGATATCCATTGTTAAAGTTGTTAAAATCAGGTAATAAATTGAAAGTGTTTGGCAAATTCTAATTATTTAATAGATTAATTCATAACACGATCAAAAAGGATATTTCGTCGAAGTCTCTAAAATTGGCTAAAAAAAGAATAATTATACATTTTAGTTTACTCTTCTGCTGCCACTGGTATAAAAGCGACTATGCAAAATTGATTATTTGGTACATGAATGATCAAGTGAAAATAAGCAATTTGAATCATCGTACCATCATTCTGATACTCATTTGGTTCATTTTGAACTTTTTTTTTTCTATATCTGCTTGTGCACGTGTCGATTATTTCATTTTTGTGAGGTTTTTTGTAGTACCCCACAAATTTCCCACTAACTCCCTATAGGATAGAAATGCCTTACTAACTTAAATTAGGCCCTTATAAAGCACAAATTAGGTTAGAAATGCCTACAGGAAGTTTCCGAGCCAAATTTTTGCCTTATTATCTCTTTATGACTTAACTAACCCTTAGACAAGCTTACATATCCACAAAATCCAACCACTACTATATTTACTCAATGTAAACATCCTGGTATGTCAAGTCAAGGTCACAAACACATTTTCACTAAGTAAACTATCACTCTAGTACACTATACATGCTAGGAAACCCTAAGTGTACCTATGTGTTTACGGTTAACTTTAAAACCCTAATTGCTTATCCACACATGCTTTAAAGTGTTCAAGGCTTAGGTATGACTTACATTAGTAACCTTAGGATATATTAGACTTCCTAGATCATAGTATAACTCCCTAGAACCTAGTTACAAGTCTCATAAGCACAAAACCCTAACTAGGTCATAACTTCCTGGAATTAGGTCTAAACTTTCCCAAATCTTTACCATAAGCTACCATCACTTAGTATAAGCCTCCTAGGACTTAGTATTAGTCACTAAACACTGATAGGACACTAAATTAGGCACCAAACCCTAGACAAAACCCTAAACCCTTTCTAGGCAAAACTAGGATATAACGAACCCAAAAACCAAAACCAAGCTACCTTAGCAACTTAAAACTAGCAACCAAACATCCTAGCACCTACCTAGAACCAAGCTAGCACCCTAGCACCACCCTAGTAAGCTGCTACGTCACCATCTTCCCCAAACCGCCTCTCTAAACCGCCATAACCCNTGCAACTTTGACTAAAGAGTACTTGTACTCTAAACGGTTTGTAAATCGAATGATATGTTTTGGTCACATTTCAAACGTCCCGAGTTGTGGTCGTTTACTATAAATGTGCCTGGTTTCTATTTTCGTAATACCCCCAGACGATAGCTGCCATATTTGAGTTGGGGGTGTTCCAATAAGCCCCTTTGGACTTAGGATTAGTCACTAAACACACACAGGACCCGAAACTATGCACCAAACCCTAGGCAAAACCCTAAATCCTTTCTAGGCAAAACTAGGATAAAACGAAACCTAAAACCAAAACCAAGCCACCTTAGCACCTAAAAACTAGTAACCAAACACCCTAGCACCTCCCTAGAACTTAGCTAGCACCCTAACACCTCCCAAGCACCCAAGCAAGGTGCTGCGTCACCTTCTTCCCCCGTTAAACCGCCATAAGCCCTAAACCGCCATACCACCGCCCTACTCCACCCACTAGCTAGTAGTAGCTCACCATAGTCACCTCCTAGACCTGCCACACCATCCCCTAGCTCCACTTACTCGACCTTCCCCCCTCGACACCTAGCACCACTTTTCTTGAGCTCCACTCCTTCGTACCCTATAAATACCCCACGAGATCACACCCTTTCACTCCACACCTCCCCTCTCTTCTCTATCTATACATTTCTATAGTCTAAGACCCTTAGAACCCTAAGAAGCCGAGTAGTGAAGCCCTAGCCTTGTCGAGTTAGGTATTTTGGCCGAGAAAACCCTAAAACCCTCGTTAAGGTTCCCACGACCTAGGTAAGCTTTACATTTGCATAGACTAGTTATAGAACTGACATAGGACAATAAGGAGATACCTTCGATAACTTAGAACTCTTAGCTAGAACCTAGAACCCATCGTTTGCATGCTTTCCTTTTCGAAACCCTAGTTAGATCGAATTGCAGGTTTATGTGGTTATATGCATATTCTTGAGCTATAATCTGATTTATATGACTTGTTGGGAATTATTTGTAACAGACTTAAAAGTCTGAATAGCTTAGTTAAGTCGGGTAGATAGTTAAGTCCGCCAATACTAAGTAAAGTCTGGCCAGTGATAGTTAAGTCTGTTTATGTTATTTCAGTTAAGTCTGTTTTGCTGAACAAGTTAGATAAGTTAGGAGATATTATAGGAAAGGATATGCACGCAGTTAGATATGTCTTAGGAGAAGATATGCATGCATCCTTTCACACGTTTGTAGAATTAGGGCTTCCTTGTAGTATAAAAGGAACCCTACGGCATTGAGTTCTATGCCAAGTTTTCAAAAAGTTAATAGAATATAGAGTTAGTAATTCTCTGTGTTGTTCTTACAGGTTGTGTTAATATTCCGCGTTAACATCAAGTATACATTGTTTAGAGTTTCTTATATAAATAGTTTGGATTTATCCAAGGTATCTATTGTCTTACAAAGGCTGCTTAAATCCAGAACTTTGGACCTATAAGTGGTATTAGAGCCTCGCTGAGGGACTCTGAGTAAGAAGAAACACAGATCCACACACCAGAACCACTCAAACACTCACAAAAATCCCATAAAGATGTCTAAACCTGCTGATGAATTCTCTAGCCGTCACAGTGATTCTGATGAATCAAACCATGAAGATGCTGTCTCTGATAATGAGAAGCCAAAGCAGCAACAACAGATTGTGCCTGTGGCCAATATCAAACTCCCAATTCTTAAGAAGGAGGAGTATGATATTTGGGCAATGGAGATGGAACATTATCTGGCATACATAGATAATGATGTGTGGAAAGTCATATAGAATGGTAATTCAAAGAAAAGGATCTCTGTAGGCAAGGATGGTAATGTTAAAGTGCTTCCACCAATCACTGCTGCAGAGATACATGCTGTAGAGAAAGAAAGAAAAGCTAGGACCATTCTTCTGATGGCCATTCCAAAGGAACACCTAAGAAGGTTCCATGGGATGGATGATGCCAAAGAGATCTGGGAAGCAATTCGAATCAGATTTGGAGGGAATGCCAATTCCAAGAAAATGCAGAAGGCTATACTTAAACAGCAATTTGAGGCATTCACAGTGAGCAGTTCTGAAGGGCTTGAAAAGGGTTATGAAAAGTTCCAACACCTACTCTCTCAATTAGAAGCTCATGGTTCTCCTGTATCTACTGAAGATGCAAACCATAAGTTTCTTAGATCCTTGCCTTATGAATGGACAAATGTGACCATGAGCATGAGGCTAAAAGAAGGTGTTGATGATTGGTCAATTGATGATTTGTTCAACAATCTTAGGGTTTTTGAACAAGACATCAAAGGAAGCTCAAAACCATCTTCAAGTGCAGCCAATGTTGCCTTTGTTAGACAAGGCAAGACCAATACTTACAAAGTTAGTTCTGGCAGTTTTAATTCTGGTAGTTATGCTTCTTCTTCAAACAACATAAAGGAAAGAGATATCCCTACTGGCTTTGCTGATGAAGTTCTCTACTCTCTTTTTGCAAAGAGGTCTGATGAAAGTGATCTCATCCATGATGATCTTGATCAGATTGATGATGTTGATATTGAAGAAATGGACATCAATTGGCAACTGGCCATGATTGCACTCAGGATGAAAAGATTTTTCAAGAAGACTGGAAGAAACATCAAATACAATGGAAATAAGCCAGTTGGTTATGATAAGTCAAAACTTGTATGCTGGAAGTGCAACAACAATGGTCACTTTGCTAGAGAATGCACAGCAAAAGTGACTTCTGAAGAGAAGAAGAAGAGGAACTCCATGTATCCAAAAGAGGTGCACAAGAAGGAGACAAGCCAGGTTGGTTTGCTGACAATGGATGATGGCATTATCAATTGGGTGGAGCACATTAAAGATGAGGAACTTACCAACCATGCTCTAATGGCCATAAGCTCTAACTCTGAGGTATCTCTATGTTCTAAACTATGTATTGATTCATACAATAATGTTAAAGCTATTTGTGATGAACAAACGAATCAAATAGAAGAACAGGAGATTAAAATACTTGCTTATGAAAATGGTGTTAAAACCTTAGAAGCTCAATTTAATAAACTTCAAACACAACTAGCCAATTTAAATCAAAAACTTATGTTTCAGGCTAATGAAATATATGCTAAAGATGAACAACTGAAAAAGTATAGGAGAATTGGTGAAAAAGCTCTTAAAGATAAAGAAGAATTACAGCAAATAGTAGACAAATGGAAAAATTCTTCTCAAAATTTGTCAAAATTAATAAATAGTGGTATGAGCTCAACATGTAAAATTGGTCTAGGATATGAGATAAAATCAAATAGTGAGGTTTTAAGCTATGAAGAAGAAATGGATAGAAGCATGTTTACTAGTTCAGATACTGACTTGGCTAATTCAATTGTATATAGTAGATTCTTAAAAACTGATAACTACAAAGGAGTTCCACCTCCTTTAAGTGGAGACTATACTCCTCTACCTGAGAAAAAGTTTGATGAATCACTCAAGTGCCTGAAACAAAGGTCTCAGAAGATAAATCCAGTGAATACTCTACCTGCCAATCTAATGACAGTGAAGAGTCACTTGGAAACACCTCTGATCCCTCTGAATCAGAACCTGAAAGTGTGTCAAGGTCTAATTCTGTTAAAAGTGATAAACCTGCTGTGTCTGAACCTAAACAAAAACCTGTTGAACCTAGTTGTGAAGCTCACTTAAAATATCCTAGGCAACAAGTAAATAAACCAGAGACACCAAAAAGGGAAAAGAATGATAAATGGAATATAGTGTTAGGAGGAGGTTATGTGTTTACTCAGAAAAGATGATTTGTGTGTAATAGCATTAGTCATTTGATAAAAGATTGTGACTTTCATGAAAAAATAATGGCTAAAGAAAATGAGTTGAGAAAACAAACAATGGTTAATACTGGTAATGTTGTGGCTAAACCTGTATGGAATAATGTGAATAGAATTAATCATGCTAATCAGTTTGTCCCTAGACAAGTCCTACTCAATACTGGTAACATAAATGTTAATTCTGCTCGTTTAAGGGTTAATACTGGTCATTCCAAAGTTAATTCTGGTAGACCAAATGTTAATACAGGTAGAAGCCAAGTTAAACTTGTTGGGCAAAAGGTTAATCCTATTCATCCGAAGGGTATACTGGATATTATAGACCAAAACAACCAGTTATACCACAGGTGAATCAAGCTAATCATAGAAATCACTTTGCAAAATCTTATTCACCTGTGAGAAGACCTATTTCACAAGTGAACAATTTTTACCAAAGAAGAAATTTCTCCAAATCTATATCACCTGTAAGAAGACCCATTGTAAATAATACAGCTAAGCAGTATCAGTGGATCTTGTTCTTACAAGACTTACAAGTATGTAGATCCACAAAATAGACCCAAGCCTACACAGGCCTGGGTCATTAAGAGAAACTAATCTCTTATTTATGTGCAGGATCATTCACTTCAGGAACTAAGCTATAAAGATTTATTTGATAGTGGATGCTCAGAGCACAAGCTGGGTTTTAAAGAACCCTTGGATATATTTGAAAGAAAGATGTACATCAACCTATTTCCAGCAAGAATAGAAGATTGGAATATTAGCAGGGATAAAGGTGGAAAAGTTTGGAAGATAACTAGAGCTGATGGCACATCTAAATGCTACAAGAACATGGAAACATTGGTAAAGTCTTGTGAGAGAGAGGACTTAGATACCTTATGGAAGCTGGTTCAACTGGATTTCAAGACAGGAGGGAAAGCTGATGTGAAGGCACAGGAATTGTTTGTGGATCTTCAAAGAATGTTTGCACCAAGCTCTGTAGATGTGCACTGGAACTTTCCAAGCCAAGATAAGACTCTCTTGTGGCAGTTATACGCTACAAGTAGAGTTCATCATCTTTCAACCAAAGGAGGTGTTAATATCTTTATGCTCACTGATATTATGTATCCTCTAAGCATTGAAGTGCTCTATGGAATGATGTCCTCAAAGCTTCGGTGTAAAGAACAAACCGATGCAGTTGATAATTTTCTTCTCAACATAGGTGGTCAACTGTTAAGTAAAATTTGTGATGAGCTTGATCATGATTCCAAGGCAAAGAAAAGAAAGAGAGATTAAGTTTTGAGAAAGTCATCACTTCTTCTCAAGATTATTGCAATATTTTAAGAGACTTGCATTGTATTTGAATAAGTCATTAGGACATGTTTGTTTTCGGAAAAGTTGATTCATGTTTTGCAAAATCAAAGTTTTCTTTTGTTTTGGTACTTTATACACATTTTCATGATTAACAAAGGTCTTTTGGTTTCTTAAATTTACGTGGTACCTAGCTACATTTAAAGGGAGGTTAAATGTATAATTTGAAACTAAAAGTCGTGTTTGCTAATAATTTGAATTAATGTGCATTTTAAGTTAAGTCAGGTGATTAAGTCGGTTGCATATATACGTATTGCTGTCTTCTCTTGGTTTTTTGACTAATTTTTCTAGGGAAAAATATGGATTGAAGACATACGGAGGCTATTTTCAGACTTTTGGTACAAATACTTACGGGTTAATATTGACCATCAGTTAAGTCTGGTGATTAAATCTGGTTGACCAAAATTAAGTCTGGCAGTGTACTTTTTATGACCGTTAGTACTGGTCATCGGTCCAATGGTTTTCACTGTTTAAATAGTACCATTACAGTTTTACAATATTCTAGGAGTATATAAAGATAATATTTTGATTCTTATCTTTTATTTTCTCTCCAAAAATATTGTAACAAACAAATCACCTATTTTCAGCAAGAAAATCGCATACTCTGTTTTCACCTTGGCTATTTAAACCCTACATCAAAATCTTTTCAAAGTACCTTTCAATATTCAACGCGAGAACAACATTGCAAGAATAAAGTACTGTAACAAGCACAATCAAGTAGGGTTCTTGAAGAAACCAGTGGGCAGTGATGACTTCCATGAAATCGTGGATTTCATGAAGGGTTCCTACATCAGGTATGCATTAACATGTAACCCTATCATCTACGATTTCCTAGTCAAACAGTTTTGGCAGACTGCCACTGCCGAAACTTTTGCTGACGGGACTCAAAAGTTAAGGGCAACCATAAATAATACTGAATACTCTGTTACTGAGGCTTCCATTAGAAGTAGCCTTCAATTAAATGATGCCTTAGGAATTACTATGTTGTCAAATAAAAGGATTTTAAGGGTATAAGGAAAATCGGATACCTTCCTGAGGGTACTTTTACGTTTTGGAAAAGTCAATTCACTCCTAATTGGAGGTTCTTAATTTACCATTTACTTCAATGCCTAAGTTCTTAGAGTGGTGGATGGGATCAATTTGGTAGCAGTCTTGCTTCTGCATTGATTTGTCTCTCCACAAATAAAACCTATGATTTTTTAAAAATGATCTTTGAAGCAATGGTAACAAATTCCAAAAGTACCACAAAGTTTTTGATGTATCCAAGGTTTTTGCAAATGGTGTTAGATGTTGAAACAGTTAATAAGACTCAGTACATGGTCATCCCATTTAAAAAGAAGCTTTTTGCAAACATGAAAAGGATTTTTAAAGGGAAATGAAACCCTTGCTCCCTGCTATGCTGCCTGGTGGTACTGAAAATGCAGGTACATCCTCATCATCTTCTGAGAGTGATAACTCATCCCAACCAATGGATGCCCCTGATGAACCTATTCCAGAACCTGGTTCCTCCAGCTCCCCTAGTAACTTGCCACCTTCCCCTACACCACCACAACTATCTCCACAAACACACACCCAAACCTCAACTCATGAGGAGGAACAATCTTCTACAAACAAGGCAACTCTCACACAACTTGAAAACAAGATAGAGGTGCTGGAAAATGAGTTGAAGGAGACCAAGCAAACCATGGGTGCTACTATTGACCAATTGGTCAAACGGGTACAAAAGATGGAAGATGTGATGAAAGCTTCTGGAATGGTATTCAGTGATACAGAGGATGATACAGTTGAAAATTCTTCCAAACAGAGGAGGAAGTNTACAAACAAGGCAACTCTCACACAACTTGAAAACAAGATAGAGGTGCTGGAAAATGAGTTGAAGGAGACCAAGCAAACCATGGGTGCTACTATTGACCAATTGGTCAAACGGGTACAAAAGATGGAAGATGTGATGAAAGCTTCTGGAATGGTATTCAGTGATACAGAGGATGATACAGTTGAAAATTCTTCCAAACAGAGGAGGAAGTTGGATGAACAAGAACTTCAGACTCCTACAAAGGAAAATCTTCCTCAAAATTCATAAGTTAGTCCTAAAGGAATGGAAGCAGCTGATATCTTAATCAACTATCTTAGCCAAAGCCAGTAAAAGAAGTTGTTGAAAAAGAAAGTGGTGACAGAAGAGGTTGAAGTGATTAAGACTGGTGATGATCTGATTAAGTCTGCTGCAGAGGTTAAGTCTGGGGCTACCACTAGAAGTAAAGGAAAGCAAATCATGGTGGAAGAAGCTTCTCAGCCAAAGAAAACAAAGAGACAAGAAAGAGAAGAAGCTGCAAGCTTAGCTGAGATTGAAAGAATCCAAGCACTAGTGAGAGCTGAGTAAGCAAGATTGGAAGTATTACAGGCCAAAGATGCAGAATTGGCTAGAGAACTTGAAAAAGAGCTAAACACCAAAAAGGAAAACAAGACTAAATGTGTTTCAGATTTCTCCTATGAGCCAAGTACAGAAGAAATCCAGCATATGATTGATACAGATCCAGAAGTCAAAAGAAAGGCCATTGAACTTCTTGCAGATCTGAGCTTGACTGAAGAACAAAGAAATATATACAGTTGTTTGACTTTATTGAAATGAAAAATAAACAAGCTTTAGATGCTGTGATAAACTCATTAAGAGATTCTGAAAAGAAGAAGAAAAAGATGTCAAAAAGTGAAGTTTTGTATGGAATGAAGAAATATCTGTGCAATCAATGTGGATGGAAGATGTCTCAATTTGTANTATACAGTTGTTTGACTTTATTGAAATGAAAAATAAACAAGCTTTAGATGCTGTGATAAACTCATTAAGAGATTCTGAAAAGAAGAAGAAAAAGATGTCAAAAAGTGAAGTTTTGTATGGAATGAAGAAATATCTGTGCAATCAATGTGGATGGAAGATGTCTCAATTTGTAGGCATGTCTGGTGAGAAGATAGAGTTAGCTTACTAAACTGGTTATAGAAGAAACATACAATTTCTTCCAATGGAATCAGAAAAGGAGGCACTGGACTCAAAAGGCATGGCAAAACACTTCAAAAGGAGGACCCTAAAAAGAAAAATACTGAAGAGCCTCCTACAGTTGCTACTCTGAGAAAATTACTGATGATGCAGAGTCTATAAAGGATCTCCCTGTTAAAAAGGAGAGAGAAGTAAAAGAGCCAATCTTAAGATTGACCAGAAGAAAGCAGGTTGGTAAGAAGGGATCAAAGAAGGCTGATGCAGAAGAACTGTTAGGAACACGTTTTATTAATATCAAGTGTCGGTCATTAAGTTTTGTAATAGGTTGCTTTAGAATATTGTTTAGTTAAGTTTTATTAACGTTTGCATAAGTTTAGTTCATGTTTACATGTTTTGTTAAAGTCTAAGGGGCAATATTGACAATAGTGGAAACTCATGTAATCCCCTAGACTCTATAAATAGTGATGTAAACCCTCCAAGGAGGGTGTTGGTTCTCTTAGGAATATCACATTTCATTTCATTTCATTTACAAGAGTTCCTTTCACTTTCTCTCTCTACTCTCTTTCTCTCTCTAAAGATTATGTGTTTTATGTTACAAAATGGTGACCTAACAAGTGGTATCAACCGCCAAGGGATAATATAGGTTGTTTTAGGTTAGATTTGGTCGAAAAACTAGGTTTTAGGACTTATTTTCACGGATTAGAGGGCTGTTCTTACGTTGTTTATCGAGTAAGGTTTGGTTTTATCGAGTATTGAACAGGGTTTGTCGAGTAAGGGTTAGCGGTTTTATAGTAGTATCGAGTAAGGCTTTTGTGAGTATCTACTTGGTTTGGCGAGTAAGCCGAGGTTCAACCTTATCGTTTATCGAGTAAGGGTTTTATAGACTAGTTCTAAGTCGAAACTATACAAATTTTAACTTAGGTTATCGAGTATCTACATCCTTATCGAGTAAGCCTCATTTTTATCGAATAAGGGAATCTGCTAACTAATCTTATCGAGTAAGACCTAGTACTTGGACTTGTAGTTATCGAGTAAGGACTTAGAACAACTACATATCGAGTTAAGACTTCCAAATCTATTAACCGTCAACTTTCACCAACACATCTAATCTACAACACCAACCTTTCTTTATCCTTAAAGATCCATTTAACATACTCATTAATCATGTCTCAACCACCGTTCTACAATTACCTTCATCATCATCAGCAGCTACAACAAAATCCTCAACAACAACCATATCAACAAATGACTCACCAACCGCATCATCAACCATACTACATGCACGAACAACATCAACTCTTAATGCATCAACAACAATTTCCATAGCAACCACCATACTTGCATCAACAAATGCAAACCAATCTTCCACAACGTAAGCAAACTCATTGGTCTGATCAAATGTGCGAAGCAATCACTAGTCAACAATCTCGACATGAGGCAGGGTCTCTTGACATTCCACAAATGCTTACACCTGGCAACTATGTTCAATGGGCTAGTCGTTTCTTACGCTTCATTGAACTCAAGAAACCACATGGGAAGTATNTTCCATAGCAACCACCATACTTGCATCAACAAATGCAAACCAATCTTCCACAACGTAAGCAAACTCATTGGTCTGATCAAATGTGCGAAGCAATCACTAGTCAACAATCTCGACATGAGGCAGGGTCTCTTGACATTCCACAAATGCTTACACCTGGCAACTATGTTCAATGGGCTAGTCGTTTCTTACGCTTCATTGAACTCAAGAAACCACATGGGAAGTATATGAAGAAGGTGATTCATGAAGGACCATTCCAATGGCCTACTACAACGACTCCAGGTGATCTTAATGCCAATCCTCCAAGACCTGACACTGTCACCCTACTTCCTGAATCTTTACTCACCGCAGAGCAACAACTTCATCAGGAAGCAAATGAACTTGCAATGATCTACATTATTCAAGCAATTCCTAATCCGATCTTTAGAAGTGTTGATGCTTAGAAAACTGCTAAGGATATATGGGAACATGTTCATCTCTTGATGGAAGGTACTGAGTTGAATCAAGAGGACATGCAATCAAAGCTTTACATGGAATATGAAGACTTCATGATTGAGTCAGGGGAATCACTTGAGTCTTACTATCATCGTTTCACCAACATCATCAATGATTTGGATCGTCATAACATTATACTCCCTAGGATTGCTATCAACACAAAGTTTCTAAGTTGTCTTGGTCATGAATGGAAGAAATATGTCACGTTTGTCAGGCAGGCTAAGAATCTTCATGATGCACCATATGGATTGTTATTTGATTATCTGAAGCACCATGAGAGTGAATTGAACAAAGATAGAGCTCTTCGTACAACGTTGTCACCTCCTCCGAATCCTAACTCACTAGCACTGGTTGCTCAATCTCACCTTGCTCCACAACCATCAAATCATGCTTATGTTCAGGAACAAAATTACTTCAACTACCCTCAACCAAATCCTTCTCTACCATTACTCACATATGATTCTACTCAACAAAGCAACATCAGTTCAAGTGATTCGTATGACAACAATGACTCCATGTTCTACTCCAATGCTAAAAATGATGAAGATGAAGAGGAATTTAACAACTTGAATCAAGGAATTGCACTCATCGCTAAAGCATTCAGCAAATTCTCCAACAAGTCGAACAACCGTCTTCGTTCTTCATCTAACACAAGGAATCAAGCTGTTGTTAATGATAGCTGAGTTGAAGTTCAGAATCGTAACAGTGGTAGATCTGGTTTTCGTGGTAACATGGGTAATTCTGGAAATGGTCAACGGTTTAATGCAAATGGTAGCTTTCGGAATAATGTTACTGCTCCTCAGAAAAGGGTTGAGATTGTTGAAACGGGTAATACAGATTCTGGTAACACTGGCATTCGTTGCTACAACTGCAATGGGATCGGTCATTTAGCAACTGCATGTACTTCACCGAGAACTCAAGGCAGTAAGTATCACAAGGAGGCATTACTTCTTGCTCTAAAGTATGAAACACGTGGAAACGTCAATGCTAAAGACAACAAATTCATGGCCAATGCTCAATCTGATGATGACATGGAAGATCTGGAAGCAAATGCTGCAGTTATGCTTATGGCCAATATGCAGGAACTCCATCTGAGTGATTCAGGCCCAGTGTATGACACTGATGGTTTGTCTGAGGTACATGATTTAAACACTTGCTTAATACATGATATTGCCTCACCTTTTGCATCTGCATCAGATGAGGAACAACCTGTTCAAATCAATTCATTATTATCTAGTCAAGAGGATAACCAAATAAGCACTTTTGTTACATTTGACGACGATGATCAAATTGACCCTGTTGTTACATTTGATAATCACGTTCAAGTGAACCAAACTATTGTATTCGATGATCCACTTGATGATGGTTATAATGATCAATTTGAACAACATGAACCTTCATATGATCCAGATTCGGACCTCAGAACCATGCTTATGACCACCCAAATTCATGCCCAAAAATGCAATGCAATAATTACCAAACTGAAAGCCAAAATTGCATCATTAACGAAAGACCTTGAGTGCTGTAAAATTCAAATATTAAATTTTGAAACACGAGATAATCGGGAAAAAAGTTTTGAAATTGCTTTCCAAAAATCTTATGTTCAAGAACAAGAGTTGCAACATCAAATACTTGAATTAACTGTTTCCAAAAATGCTTTAATCTCACAAATGGAACAAGAAAGGTTTAATCATAAACAACAAATGAGTCAACTCAACGATGAACTTTCTAAAACTAAATCTGAGTTGTCCCTTTGTCAAGCTGAGTTTAGAGAATATAAATAAAAGTCAAGGAAATGGATTGATTCTTACGTAGAAGAAGTTGTTGAATTGGAAAAGAAAATCAAAGTGTTTCAAAATGTTGTTTATAAAATAGGTGAATCCATCACCACAATTCAAAAGTTCACTTTGCAACAAAGACCTCCCGGGTGTGGTTATGCTCTTGGTTACGATACACCTAGTTTTTTAAAAACAGCACTCAAGGAGATTCCAAAACTGTATAGTGCAGAACATTTATTTGTTGAATATGTTGTGCATGTTGTTGTATATGATCGTGACGAAGAAGAGGAAATAGAGGATGAGAGTCGATCTAAAATGAGCAATGTCTTTTATAATACACCTTTTGATTACTCAACATTTCCTCATTTAAATGCATCTTTTGTGCCTCAGAAAGAGAAAACTGAACAACATTGGTCTTTAATACAAGTAAATGAATCATCTTCTGATGTTGGTCCTGTAAAACCAGTTGCACAAATAAATGGTCCTTTACCTGACTCCAGTCAACTTAAACCATTACCAAAAATGTGTAGTGTCATGCGGTATTTTGATACCTTTATGGAAGACATAATGTTTTTAGAACAAGTGATTGAAAGGAACTCATAAATAACGGTAGCAACTTTTCAAAATGTTTATGAAAAAGAAAAAAGAGAAGTCTTTCAAAAACAATTGTTGCCACATGTTCAACATTTGCGTCTTTGTGCTACACACTGGGAAAAGGAGCTTCAGACAGAGGTAAAATCAATGATGGAAGTTTTCAATGCAACCGAACAAACTACTTCAAAACAAAAAAGAAAAAACAAAGGTTTGCAAAAAGGAGTTGATCGACTCTTAGAATATGTTCTTAATGCTGATATATTATCTGTGATTATGAATTCTTTGTATGAATCTGGTATTGCTATGCTTGTTGATGATCACACTGATGATATTAAATTGTTGAATGAACAAGTGGAGACTTTAAAAAGAGAAAATGAGAAACTTGTGAAACACAATGATGATGTGCGAAATAAACTTTCAAAAGAGATTTCTCAACTTAAAAAGAAGCTTGAATGGTGTCAAAATCAAAGTCTTTCTTTTGAATTACAATTGCAGAGTCAAAAAACTTCAAATTCCTTTAAGGATGGTGCTGTAGAGTTACAAAATCAAATTTCAACATATCAAAAGGAATTAGAGGAATTAAAAGCCATAAACAATGACATTTATTTTTGCAATCGTGAGTTGGAATCAAATATTCAAGAAAAGAAGCACATCATTATTGAACTAAAAGAAAATATTATGTTACTTGAAAAAGGAAAGTTTGCTAGCAATAATGTGATAGCACCAGACATGTACAACATCGACACAACCACTAAGGAAACACACTCTCAAATTTCTAATGAAATTGCTTCAACTTCCACAGGAATAGTTACCACTCCTAACGTTAGCCGATCAAAGCGTAAGAGCACCAAAAGGAAGAATAGGATCTGGAAGCATAGAAGTGGAAAACTAGAAGCCTCTGAAGTAGAAGACCACCTTAGGAATTTGAATAAAACTCATGTTGCGCTAGATTTAGATTCTGATTTGGCATATTGTAATCCTAATCTTTGTGTAACGAATGCTGAACCTTTGAATGCTTTGCATGTTAATGCTTCATGTGTGTTTTGTCGTAAAAGTATGTTATCTGGTGATCATACAAAATGTCTGGCAAACTCTCTTTTATATCGTCATAAGAAACGTACATCTGGCAGAAAATCTAGGCCCACTATTGCCTCTAAATCTATGCTAGGTAGAAAGCCAAATGTAGTTTCTAGCAATGATGTAGTCGCCCCTGTAGTTGCGAACAATAATACTAAGAACATGTCACCACCTAGCGAATTCCTTAAGAAGAAAGCACAAACTAGTTGGAGTTGGCAATGTTGGTTAGCAAGGACACAGAATTTTAAATGGATTCCCAAAATCATAAATGTGTGTATATCTAACCCAACGGAACCCACAAATTCTTTGGGTTCCACCCTTACACCTGTTCCATCTTTGTCTCCTTCGTGTGATGCAGGTGGTTCAACTCGTTCTTTGGATTGTTGATAGCGGATGTTCCCGACACATGACAGTCAATCTCAAACTGTTAAGAAACTTTGTCTCAAAGTTCATTGGAACTGTCAGATTCGGGAATGATCATTTCGCTGCAATTATGGGATATGGGGATTATGTCAGTGGTAACATCAAAATTAGTCATGTGTATTATGTCGAAGGCCTTGGTCACAATCTGTTCTCAGTCGGTCAATTCTGTGATAGGGATTTAGAAGTAGCATTCAGAGAGAAAACTTGCTTCGTTCGCGACTTACAAGGAAATGATCTTATGTCCGGCACTCGTGGAAACAGTCTTTATACAATCTCTTTGTCAGACATGATCGCTTCTTCTCCTATATGTCTTCTTTCAAAGGCAACTTTGACAAAATCATGGTTATGGCACAAACGTATGTCTCATCTCAACTTTAAAACCATGACAGATCTTGCTCGTCACAAACTAGTTGAAGGCCTTCCTCGTTTCAGATATTCAAAAGATCACTTATGTCCCGCTTGTGAACAAGGAAAGAGCAAACGTACCCACTTCAGCTCTAAAACTGAACCAAGTTCTACGCATGTTCTTCATCTACTTCATATAGATTTGTGTGGCCCCATGCGTGTTCAAACAATTAACGGCAAAAGGTACATATTAGTAATTGTTGATGATTACTCCAAATGGACTTGGGTCTACTTCCTTCGAAGCAAAGATCAAGCTCCTTCCATGATCATCACCTTTCTCACCAAAATTCAGGTTCAACTTCGCAACACAGTCAGAACAGTCAGAATGGACAATGGAACTGAATTTAAGAATCAAACTCTTCGTGAGTATTTTGAGAAATTGGGTATTGAACATCAAACGTCTATTGCTAGAAGTCCATAAAAGAATGGGGTTGTCAAAAGACGCAACAGAACATTAGTGGAAGCTGCAAGAACGATGCTCATTAATGCTCAATTACCAGATTACTTATGGGCTGAAGCTGTTTCAACCGCATGTTATACTCAAAATCGCTGTATGATAACAAGACGCCACAACAAAACTCCTTATGATATTGTTTACAACCGAAAACCAAATGTTCAACACTTTCATGTATTTGGAGCTCTTTGCTATCCGCATAATGATCGTGATGATTTTGGGAAGCTCAAAGCTAAAGCTGATATAGGTATCTTCATTGGCTACTGTGAAAACTCAAAAGGCTTCCGAATCTATAATCGTCGCACAAGGGAAATTCAAGAGACAATTCACGCTAATTTCGATGACCTTTCCACTATGGCTTCTGAGCACAACAGCTTAGGACCCGCAACTAACCATCTTAACTTCCCAGAGTCTTCAACTGCACCATTCTCACCAGCCGCAAAGAATTGGAAACCCTGTTCGCACCATTGTTTGATGACACTTTTGAACAAAGTGCACCAGCTGTATCCACTAGTTCCGCTGCTCAACCTGATCATATTCCAATACCTAATACAACTGCTCCTACAACTACTACTGTAGAAACCAGTGCACCTTGTAATGAGTTCTTCAACCCGTTTGCTGAACAAACCGATTCCAACACAGACAATGCAGTTGAAGATCTGAACCAACAACAAGTACCCGAACCTGCAAATTTTGATCCAAATGCGCTCTTCAATCCGTTTGCTCCGACTCCAAACCTTGGAGACATTGCAGAGTCGTCTACACGCAATTTGGAATCAGTCAATATNTTGTAATGAGTTCTTCAACCCGTTTGCTGAACAAACCGATTCCAACACAGACAATGCAGTTGAAGATCTGAACCAACAACAAGTACCCGAACCTGCAAATTTTGATCCAAATGCGCTCTTCAATCCGTTTGCTCCGACTCCAAACCTTGGAGACATTGCAGAGTCGTCTACACGCAATTTGGAATCAGTCAATATGCAGCAGTTTCATAACCCTCATCCTTCAACGCATCAGTGGAGTAAAGATCATCCATTAATCAACATCATTGGACATCCCTCAGCTCCAGTTATGACAAGGCACCGACTTCACTCCGATGCTAAACATTGCATTTATGCACTCACAGTTTGTCAAGTTGAACCGAAAAACATTAAGGAAGCACTCACTTATGACAACTGGATTGAATCAATGCAAGAGGAATACGACCAATTCAAACGCCTTGAAGTGTGGGAATTAGTTGAACGACCAGATGGAGTGTACGTCATTGGGCTGAAATAGATTTGGAAAAACAAATTGGACGCAGATGGCACAGTTATTCGTAACAAATCCCGATTGGTTGCTAAAGGATATTCTCAGGAAGAAGGAATTGATTTTGAAGAATCTTTTGCACCTGTGGCTAGACTAGAAGCTGTTCGCATCTTTCTTGCATATGCTGCTCACAAAAATATGGTCGTTTATCAAATGGATGTGAAGACAGCATTTCTGAACGGCGAATTACGTGAAGAAGTCTATGTTAGTCAGCCGGAAGGATTCGTCGACCCAGAGCATCCTAATCATGTCTACAGACTTAAGAAGGCTCTCTATGGTCTCAAACAAGCCCCAAGGGCATGATACGATAAACTTACTGCTTTCTTGCTTGCTAATGATTTTACCAAAGGCTTGATAGATCCAACTTTGTTTATCCAAAAACACGGGGAAGACGTTTTAATTGTGCAAATATACGTTGATGACATTATTTTTGCTTCTACACATAAAAAGTATTCAAACGCTTTTGCAAAATTAATGAAATTTTTTTTGAAATGTCTATGATGGGTGAACTCACATTCTTTTTAGGACTACAAGTTCATCAATCACCCCGTGGGATTTTCCTTAGTCAATCTAAATATGCTCTAGAGATAATTAAGAAACATGGCATGACAAGTTGTGATACCTACAATACACCAATGGCCAACACAACTAAGCTAGACGCGGATTTACATGGAAAACCTGTTGACCCCACAAAATACCGAAGTATTATTGGGTCACTCATGTATCTAACCGCTAGCAGACTAGATATTGTCTTTGCTGTATTTATGTGCTCTTGTTATCAGTCTAGTCCTACTGAACGTCACCTCAATGAGGCTAAACGAATCCTTCGATACATAAAGGGAACCATTAATATGGGACTCTGGTATCCGAAGGATTCCGGTTTTGAACTAATAGCCTTTTCAGATGCTGATCATGCAGGGTGCGTAGACACACGCAAAAGTACTTCTGGTGGTTTGCAGTTTCTTGGAGACAAACTTGTGTCTTGGCAATCGAAGAAGCAGGATTGCACCTCATTATCATCCACGGAGGCTGAATATGTAGCCATGTCTGCTTGCTGTGCTCAAGTCATTTGGATGCGAACACAACTAATGGACTACGGCTACTTATTCAACAAAATCCCGATGTACTGTGATTCCAAAAGCGCGATAGCAATCTCCTGCAACACTGTTCTTCATTGCAAATCTAAGCACATCGATCTCCGTTATCACTTTATCAAGGAGCACGTTGAAAAGGGTACAATCGAGTTATACTTTGTGGGTATTGAATACCAGCTAGCAGACTTGTTTACAAAACCATTAGCTCCATCACGGTTTGCTGAACTAGTTCACCGGATTGGTATGAGGTGTTTGACTCCAGATGATTTACAATCCTTTCTTTAAAACAATTAAGCGAGTCAGACACCAAAACCTTTTGTAAATAATTATTCAAAAACAAAATACACAAATATAAAACCAGAAAAACACAAAAAGATTTTCTTTTCATTATTTCTTCGTTACTATTTCAAAATTCACTACTTCAAGATATGTTGTCCAAAAACATTTCAATCTATCTTTCGTACACATATCTTGAGGGGGAGAAAATTTGTCATATTCTTGTGAATTTTTTATTATTTTCCTCATCTAAAATCATCTTTTCCGACCAACTCTCGAGCCAAATACTCTTGTTAAACCGTCATCTATTTTATGGTATTGGTTCGAGGGGGAGTTTCATCACTTTAACTCTAAGACTTTACGATTTGTACTCGGTATATCATGTCTTAATAACTAGAGGGACTGAATATGCCTAATATGTCAAATGTTTGGTTTGTATACAAGCACAAGGACCAAAACTGCCATCACTCTTATCTTTCAACTATAAATACAAATCAAAAAACCATTTTATTTTCATAAAATCCAATCCTAAACCAGACGCTGCCATTTTTTTTCCCACGACCCAAGATTATTTGATTTTGAGTTTTTTCTTAATTGTAAGTGTTTATCTTATGTATTAATTGCTCATTATCATACGCCAAATCTCTTGAATCTATTCTGTGGCTTAATTGGTTTTATTCGGTCATTAGGGTTCTTGAGCCAAATTTGGGCATTTTGTAATTATGAGGTTTTAGGCTAATTAGGGTTTATAAGCCGTGTTGGTAGGTCTCTTTATGATAGAATCCATCTTAATTTGGCCCTTACTTCATCTGTTTTGAGTTAATTTGTCAATTTTCGTTTCTAGGGCTCGAATTGGTGGTGTAAATTGGTTGGTTTATTGGTTGAGTGTTTTGTTTGTTGAATGTGGCTTGTACTTGCTCCCTTAACTTGCACCTATTATCTTAGAACCTCACGATTTCATCTGCTAGATGTTGAACTTATGCGCATTACTATTTTCGATTTTATGAGTGAGATGATTAGCTTAGTTAAGTTCTAAGGATGGATTCAGTTTAGTCATGCCATATGTTTACCAACGTTAGCATCCCCATGTCCCAAATGAGACGATAAAATTTTGACCTTTGTGATACTCATCGAGTAGTGACTCAAAGTTATCGAGTATATGGTGACTTCATCGAGTATGTGGTGATGACTATCGAGTAAGGCATCATGTTTGCCATACTCGAAGCATAAAGACAATTCATTGTCGAGTAAGAAATCTAATTTCTTACTCGATATAAGTTGTCTCTATTCTTCGAGTTTGAAAAACATGATCCCTTATCGAGTATGCTATGCCATCGAGTAAGACTTTCCTGCCTTGACTTATCGAGTATGGTGCAATTACTTTTATCGAGTATGATTTATAGGTATTATCGAGTATTCTCCCTTGCTGCTTTCTATCGAATATGACTTATAGGTTTATCGAGTATTCTCTTTTGTAACTTACTATCGAGTATGGTTTATAGGCTTATCGAGTATGCTTATGATTATCGAGTATGACTTGTCTAGTTATGTTCTATTGCCATTTTTCTGTTAATTATCGAGTATGGTACATAATTATCGAGTATGATTGAGTGATAGTTATCGAGTATGCTTTCTGTGCTTTCATCGAGTATGCATGATTTTGTCGATTTGTCTCCGAGTATGGAGTGGACCATAAGAACCATCGAGTATGGGTTCTTTATTTATGACTTATATGGAACGAAACTCTGCCCAAATTTTCTAAATTCTATCAAGTATGGATTTAATTTAAGTTATCGAGTTTATATGAATCTGTCGTGTATGATATTGAGTGATTGGTTTTGTATGACTTGTGTTCGCTTGTCTAATACTTAAATGTGCATAATGTGCTGTATGTGGTCTACTTTGGTTTGTTGCTTGTTAGTTGTGTATGCTTATTAGTCTTATTATTCTTTGGTCACACTAATCTCATCAAAGATGACAACATGGAAACTGGAATGCTCACTAACAATAAACATCACTATATTGTGTTCGTTGGCTGTATTGATGCATTTCAGGTACCATAATGTCTCAAGGAACCACTCCTAGGCACGAGCTAATTCAAGGAGATGAAAGGAACATCAGGATGTCAAATCTGAAAGTTGATCTAGGGAAACTTCCATGTCATCCAACTTGTCAAATCATTGTGGAAATACTACAACATCATTACATACGACAACTGTTCACCTGTTCATGCTCCGTTCCTGAGGTTTACTTGACACAGTTCTGGAAATCTATTGATGTAAGCAAGGATGGCAAAACAATGGGGATTCGTCTTAATCACAGAGACATTCAGTTTAATGTCGGAACTCTACGCTCGGTTCTTGGTTTACCAGCTGAAGGGTCCAGAAACTTCAAGAAGTTCACTCCACGTCCCTCGTTGTCAGAGATTAATAGATTACTACGGGAACTTGGGTATGGTGAATCCAAGACCAAACTCACCGTCCTATCATCAATCGACAGAAAGTATATACCACAACCATGGCTTACTCTTTACTCCATCCTCACCAACTGTGTAACTGGCAGAGAAATCGGACACGAACACCCATCATTGGAACTGATGCAATTTTATTGGGGAGTTGTCAAAATGGCTCCTATTGACTTTACTCAGATTATATGGGAAGATATGACTAATCAAGCCCGACAATTCAAAAATTCACCAACAAGGAAAATTCCTTTTTTCCGGTTCACCAAGTCTCTCATTGGATAGTTCATGCATAAGTATTCAGAGATTGATTCAAGAAGGGAAGATAAGGAACACACACCGGCTATGGATCTAATGTACACTTCAGCCAGAATCCACAAAAGAAGTACCACAAAACAAGGTATGAGAATTCCTGACATTCTTTTATCAGATGCTGTTCGTAACACTAATGCTTATAAAGTCTATGATAATGCTCAAAAGAATGATTCAGTCGGGTTAAGTTCCATGAAATCCAAAGCAGTTTCCAAGGGTGCTGAAAAGACTTTCAAGGCTCCCAAGTCTAGATCGAAGAAAGTTACTCGTCAACCTACAAGGAAACTTACTGATGAGACCAAAAGTGTTACGCTTTTAGAGGGTCATTTAAGCCCTAATTCGTATAAATGTGATCAAATATTGCCCTAAATCGTTCCTTTTTTCATTTTAGGTACTTTTGAGAGGAATTCTGGAAAACATGCATATTCGGACGATTTTGGAGCATAAAAGTGAAGAAAACGACAAAGTCTCAAAAGATGGTGATTTATAACCTGACGGCGTCAGAAGTCACAAGGTGACGCCGTCAGAAAGTCTTGACAAAAGAGTGGAATCCAATTTTCAAATGACGGGCCAGAGGATTTAACACCTGACACCGTCAGGTGTTGGGAAAAGTAGGCCATCAGGAGTAAAGTTAAAGAGTGACGGTCCAGAAGAGTTTATAATAAGAAGGCTCTCTATGGTCTTAAAAAAGCCCCAAGGGCATGGTACGATAAACTTACTGCTTTCTTGCTTGATAATGATTTTACCAAAGGCTTGATAGATCCAACTTTGTTTATCCAAAAACATGGGGAAGACGTTTTAATTGTACAAATATACGTTGATGACATTATTTTTGCTTCAACACATAAAAAGTATTCAAACGCTTTTGCAAAATTAATGAAACAAAATTTTGAAATGTCTATGATGAGTAAACTTACATTCTTTTTAGGATTACAAGTTCATCAATCACCCCGTGGGATTTTCCTTAGTCAATCTAAATATGCTCTAGAGATAATTAAGAAACATGGCATGACAAGTTGTGATAACTACAATACACCAATGGCCAACACAACTAAGCTAGACGCGGATTTACATGGAAAACCTGTTGACCCCACAAAATACCAAAGTATTATTGGGTCACTCATGTATCTAACCGCTAGTAGACCAGATATTGTCTTTGCTGTATTTATGTGCTCTCGATATCAGTCTAGTCCTACTGAACGTCACCTCAATGAGGCTAAACGAATCCTTCGATACATAAAGGGAACCATTAATATGGGACTCTGGTATCCGAAGGATTCTGGTTTTGAACTAATAGCCTTTTCAGATGCTGATCATGTAGGGTGCGTAGACACATGCAAAAGTACTTCTGGTGGTTTGCAGTTTCTTGGAGACAAACTTGTGTCTTGGCAATTGAAGAAGCAGGATTGCACCTCATTATCATCCACGGAGGCTGAATATGTAGCCATGTCTGCTTGTTGTGCTCAAGTCATTTGGATGCGAACACAACTAATGGACTACGGCTACTTATTCAACAAAATCCCGATGTACTGTGATTCCAAAAGCGCGATTGCAATCTCCTGCAACACTGTTCTTCATTGCCAATCTAAGCACATCGATCTCCGTTATCACTTCATCAAGGAGCACGTTGAAAAGGGTAAAATTGAATTATACTTTGTGGGTACTGAATACCAGCTGGCAGACTTGTTCACAAAACCATTAGCTCCATCACGGTTTGCTGAACTAGTTCACCGGATTGGTATGAGGTGTTTGACTCCAGATGATTTACAATCCTTTCTTAAAAACAATTAAGCAAGTTAGACACCAAAAACTTTTGTAAATAATTATTCAAAAACAAAATACAAAAATATAAAATCAGAAAAACTCAAAAAGATTTTTCTTTTCATTATTTTCCTTTTCTAGTTTAAAAATTCACTACTTCAAGATATGTTGTCCAAACCATTTTTATAATATTCTCGTAAACATATCTTGAGGGGGAGAAACTTGTCGCATTCTTGTGAATTTTATCTTTCATTATTTTCTTCATCAATAACTATCATCTTTTCCAATTAACCTCGAGCCAAAAACTTTTGTCAAACCGTCATCAATTTATGGTATTGGTTCGAGGGGGAGTTTCATCACTTATACTCTTAGAATCTTCTACTTGGACTCGATATATCATGATTTTAGAACCAAATGGACTGTTATTGCCATATCTGCCTAAAGTTTGGTTTCTAATCAAGTACAAAGGCCAAAACTGCCAACTCTTTTATTTTCCACCTACAAATACAAGTCTTAAACCATTTCCATTTTATAAAAATAAAAAAAAAAAAAAAAAAAAAAAAAAAAAACCCTCCCAAACGCCGCCAAAATTCTCCACGACCCAAAAACCTTGTTTTTTGTGATTTCTCATTGATTGTAAGTTCTTTTTATCGTCCACATTGCTTTTTCTATTACAATTTATCAGTGGAATTTGTTTGGTGGATTTCATTTTTTAGGGTTCATGGGTTCGAATTGGGTTTTCATAGGGGTGATGTTTTAGGACAATTAGAGTTCATAAGCCGTGTTGGTAGGTCTAAATATGAATGGTTTCACCTTTAATTCGGCCTCTAATCCATCAGTTTTGCGTAAATTGGTCAAAATTTGGTTTCAGGGCTCGTATGGGTGTCTGGGGTTATTTGGGTAAGTGTTTCTGTGCTTTGATTGTTTAGAGTTGCTTGTTTATGCTATCTTTGCTTGCTCCCTAAGTTCCTATCTCATTGCTTAACTTTTGCCCAATTCTTGATTTGATTCGAGTCAATGTTTTTGCTATTAAGGGAAATGTGTTAGGCTTATATGATATATAGGATTGGATTAAGCTTGTAGATGTCATTTGACAACAAACTATAGCATGCCCATAACCTAAATCACTCTGAAAATTTTGGCCTAATCTGATGCTTTTCGAGTTTCTTGATGAACTTATCAAGTATTGCATGATCTTATCGAGTATCTCTTGAAATTATCGAATATGACGGGTCTTTATCGAGTAAGTTCTCAAGCTTCACTTATTCGAAGCATAAAGACAATATTACATCGAGTATGAAATTTTAAAATTCATACTCGACAAATATTGTGTCTATCCTTCGAATGAGTCAATCTTGACTCCTTATCGAGTATGCCTTATCGAGTATGTGACTTGGCTTATCGAGTTTGAATTTCTATCGTGTAAGATTTAATGTTATCGAGTATGCTTTTGAGTTATCGATATGATTGTTCTGTTGCCATTATCGAGTATGCTTGTGTGTTATCGAGTATGATTGTTCTGTTGCCATTATCGAGTATGCTTGTGTGTTATCGAGTATGATTGATCTGTTGCCTTTATCGAGTATACTTTATCGATTATGCTAATGTCTTATCGAGTATGAATGTGCATCTAATGTTATCGAGTATTCTATGTCTTGGATTATCGAGTATGGTATATTTGTATCGAGTTTGGTCCATGTAATTTTATTGAACATACATTTTTTTGGTGACTGATCTCCGAGTAAGGAGTGGACATTAAGAACCATCGAGTATGGGTTCTTCTTTTATAACTTTTATGAAAAGAAACTCTGCCCAAATTTTTCAAATTCTATCAAGTATGGACTTACTAAAAGTTATCGAGTTTGTGTGTATCTGTCGAGTATGATGCTAGGTGATTGATTGAGTTTGATTTATAGTGGTCTTGTCTATATGTGATTAATGTGTTGTATGTACTTTAGTGTGATCCTTGTTTGTTGTGCACGCTTATACTTCTCATTATTCTTTGGTCACAACTAATCTTGTTAAAGATGACAACTTGGTAACTGGAATTATCACTAACAATAAACATCACTATATTGTGTTCGTTGCCTGTCTTGATGCATTTCATGTACCATAATGTTTCAAGGAACCACTCCTAGGCACGAGCTAATTCAAGGAGATGAAAGAAACGTCGGAAAGTCAAATCTGAAAGTTGATCTAGGGAAACTTCCATGTCATCCAACGTGTCAAATCATTGTGGAAATTCTACAACATCATTACATACGACAACTGCTCACCTGTTCATGCTCCGTTCCTGAGGTTTATTTGACACAGTTCTGGAAATCTATTGATGTAAGCAAGGATGGCAAAACAATGGGGATTCGACTTGATCACAAAGACATTCAGTTAAATGTCGGAACTCTACGCTCGGTTCTTGTTTTACCAGCTGAAGGGTCCAGAAACTTCAAGAAGTTCACTCCACGTCCCTCGTTATCAGAGATTATCAGATTACTACGGGAACTTGGGTATGATGAATCCAAGACCAAACCCACCGTTCTATCATCAATCGACAGAAAGTATATTCCAAAACCATGGCTCACTCTTTACTCCATCCTCACCAACTGTGTAACCGGCAAAGGAACCGGACACGAACACCCATCTTTGGAACTGATGCAATTTTATTAGGGAGTAGTCAAAATGGCTCCTATTGTCTTTGCTCAGATTATATGGGAAGACATGACTAATCAAGCCCGACAGTTCAAAAACTCACCAACAAGGAATATTCCTTTTTTCCGGTTCACCAAGTCTCTCATTGGATACTTCATGCATAAGTATTCAGAGATTGATTCAAGAAGGGAAGATAAGGAACACACACCGGCTATGGATCTTATGTACACTTCAGCCAGAATCCACAAAACAAGTACCACAAAACAAGGCATGAGAATTCCTGACATTCTTTTATCAGATGCTGTTCGTAACACTAATGCTTATGAAGTCTATGATAATGCTCAAAAGAATGACTCAGTCGGGTTAAGTTCCATGAAATCCAAAGCAGTTTCTAAGGGTACTGAAAAGACTTTCAAGGCTCCCAAGTTTAGATCAAAGAAAGTTACTCGTCAACCTACAAGGAAGCTTACCATTCGTGATGAACCGATAGAAGAGGATACAGAAGAAACAACTGTTAAAAGGGCAAAAGATACAAGAGGCAAGGGCAAACAACCACAGGAGGAAGAAGCTGGAACTCCACCTTTGTCCGAATCTGAAGAAGAGGAACAAATGCAATTTTTCCTACAAGAAAGTAAACACACAGAAGAGGAAAGGTTAGCCAAGCTAAAAAAGAAAGGTGAAGGATCTGACTCCAGAATAGTGGAAAAAGAAGTACAGTCATCTGAGGAAGCAGAAGAAGATAAGTCTGAGGAAACTGGTTCTCAAACACTCTCAGATACTGATACTGATCCAGAAAAGGTGAATTCAGATGATTCAGGAAACTCCGATAAGAGTGAAGCATCCTCAAGTTCAGAAAAACAGTCTACTGACGGGGAAGAACAGAACAGTGACAAAGATAGGGAAGTTACTGAAGCTGTCGATGAGGAATCTGAAGGAGAAACGGAAAGTAGTGATGAAAGAATAAGAGTAATAAGTGATGAAGAAAAGAAAGATGATGAAGAATCTGATGATGAAGTAAGTGATAATGAAAATGGGAATGATAATGATGATCAGACAAAAGAACAAGAAACGGATGACACAACCATTGACATCACCGGAAGTCATGAGATTGTTCCATTTACTGCTCCACTTCAACAATCTCAAGTAACCTCATCTCAGGATCAACCTTCAATGACTCAACCACTTCCACCTCAGACAACCCAAGATCTACAAGAAACTACTCATCCAAGTATGCTAAGATCATTACAACAACAAATGAAGAAGTTACAAGGGCAGATTTCAGAACAACAAAAAGACCTTGAACAATTCAAAGTCTACAACATTGATGCAGCAGTGGCAGACAGAGTTAAGAATAGATTACCAGGAGAAGTTCGAAAATATGTTCGTGAACAACTTCCAGCAACCGTGGAACAATACGTCAAAGATAATCTGGAAAGGGTCGTAACACAAAAGTTTCAAACAACTCCGATAACCGTTCAGACTTTACCTTCTACACCTTCTGCTAATGATCTTAAGGGAAAGCTGTTGGAAGCAATCATAGATGATCCAGATGAGGAAAACCTTCGAAAAGCACTGCTAAAGTCAATCAAAATGGCTGAAAAGAAAGGTGAGGCTTGCAAGAAGACTAAGTCTACAAAGAGACGCCATGACGATCCAGATGATCAACAACAACAAGGCAAACGCAAAAGAATCCATGGCTCCACTACTAGACCTTAAAGAGCAGGAACAAGCACTCATGCTACTGATGAAGTTCCGACACATTCAACAGCTGATGTTCAAATGGAAGAAGCTGAGGAATTGGATGCTCCAGATCCAGGATATGAAATCCCACAGGAGATACCTGTCGACGTCACAGAACCACCTACAGAAGCTCCAGTCATACCACCTCCTGAGTGGATTGACACCTCTGCTCCAACTTACAATTGGTTTGATGAAATGGTCAATGCTCCTGAATCAGAAGTACCAATAGAAGGTTCTATAATAGGTTTCGCCAAACGAATCAAGAAGATTATGAAAACCCAGAAACTTCTACTTTCTGATTTAGTGGAGATTCGAAAAGCAGGGTTCACAGAATACAAGACATGCACCACATCTGAACTCGAATTTCAATACAACATTGAAGAATGTGCACGTACTTTGTCACAAAACATCACGTGGGAAATGAGGCCGTCATGGGATAGAATCTACCCTGGAAATGATCCTGACTTTACGTTTCAAGACTTCTCCCAACCTTTACCCCTCATTGGTCCTCCAAACAATCCAAAGATCCTGAAAGAATATTTCTTCAACAACGATCTCAAGTATCTCATTCATGGCAACACCGATCCAGCACACCGTTATGCTACATCTCTCTCCAAGTTCAAGGCTGCATCATACCTTCTTGATAATCTTGAAGACCAAATGAAGGGTTTATACTCGTCATCGGTTTCTAAGTATAATGTTGAAGCAGCTATGGGAATTCTTCATTGGCCAGAAATGCGTAGATGGTTTTACAAATTTCTTCGTGAGTATTTTGAGAAAGTGGGTATTGAACATCAAACATATATTGCTAGAAGTCCAGAATAGAATGGTGTTGTCGAAAGACGCAACAGAACGTTAGTGGAAGCTGCAAGAACGATGCTCATTAATGCTCAATTACGAGATTACTTATGGGCTGAAGCTGTTTCAACCGCATGTTATACTCAAAATCGCTGTATGATAACAAGACGCCACAACAAAACTCCTTATGAGATTGTTTACAAACGAAAACCAAATGTTCAACAATTTCATGTGTTCGGAGCTCTTTACTATCCGCATAATGATCGTGATGATTTTGGGAAGCTCAAAGCTAAAGCTGACATAGGTATCTTCATTGGCTACTGGGAAAATTCAAAAGGCTTTAGGATCTATAATCATTGCACAAGGGAAATTCAAGAGACAATTCACGCTAATTTCGATGAACTTTCCACTATGGCTTCTGAGCACAACAGCTTAGGACCCGCAACTAACCGACTTAACTTCCCAGAGTCTTCAACTGCACCACTGTCACGAACGCGCAAAGAATTGGAAACCTTGTTCGCACCACTGTTTGATGACACTTTTGAACAAAGTGCACCAGCTGTATCCACTAGTTCCGCTGCTCAACCTGATCATATTCCAATACCTGATACAACTCCTACAACTACTACTGTAGAAACCAGTGCACCTTGTAATGAGTTCGTCAACCCGTTTGCTGAACAAACCGATTCCAATACAGACAATGCAGCTGAAGATCTGAACCAACAACAAGTACCCGAACCTGCAAATTTTGATCCAGATGCGCTTTTCAATCCGTTTGCTCCGACTCCAAACCTTGAAGACATTACGGAGTCGTCAACACGCAATTTGGAATCAGTCAATATGCAGCAGTTTCATAACCCTCATCCTTCAACGAATCAGTGGACTAAAGATCATCCATTAATCAACATCATTGGACATTCCTCAGCTCCAGTTATGACAAGACACCGACTTCACTCCGATGCTGAACATTGCATTTATGCACTCACAGTGTGTCAAGAAGAACCCAAAAACATTAAGGAAACACTCACTTATGACAACTGGATTGAATCAATGCAAGAGGAATACGACCAATTCAAACACCTTGAAGTGTGGGAATTAGTTGAACGACCAGATGGAGTGTACGTCATTGGGCTGAAATGGATTTGGAAAAACAAATTGGACGCAGATGGCACAGTTATTCATAAAAAATCCCGATTGGTTGCTAAAGGATATTCTCAGGAAGAAGGAATTTATTTTGAAAAATCTTTTGCACCTGTGGCTAGACTAGAAGCTGTTCGCATCTTTCTTGCATATGCTGCTCACAAAAATATGGTCGTTTATCAAATGGATGTGAAGACAGCATTTCTGAACGGCGAATTACGTGAAGAAGTCTATGTTAGTCAGCCGGAAGGATTCACCGACCCAGAGCATCCTAATCATGTCTACAGACTTAAGAAGGCTCTCTATGGTCTCAAACAAGCCCCAAGGGCATGGTACGATAAACTTACTGCTTTCTTGCTTGCTAATGATTTTACCAAAGGCTTGATAGATCCAACTTTGTTTATCCAAAAACACGGGGAAGACGTTTTAATTGTGCAAATATACGTTGATGACATTATTTTTGCTTCGACACATAAAAAGTATTCAAACGCTTTTGCAAAATTAATGAAACAAAATTTTGAAATGTCTATGATAGGTGAACTTACATTCTTTTTAGGATTACAAGTTCATCAATCACCCCGTGGGATTTTCCTTAGTCAATCTAAATATGCTCTAGAGATAATTAAGAAACATGGCATGACAAGTTGTGATACCTACAATACACCAATGGCCAACATAACTAAGCTAGACGCGGATTTACATGGAAAACCTGTTGACCCCACAAAATACAGAAGTATTATTGGGTCACTCATGTATCTAACCGCTAGCAGACCAGATATTGTCTTTGCTGTATTTATCTGCTCTCGATATCAGTCTAGTCCTACTGAACGTCACCTCAATGAGGCTAAACGAATCCTTCGATACATAAAGGGAACCATTAATATGGGACTCTGGTATCCGAAGGATTCCGGTTTTGAACTAATAGCCTTTTCAGATGCTGATCATGCAGGGTGCGTAGACACACGCAAAAGTACTTCTGGTGGTTTGCAGTTTCTTGGAGACAAACTTGTGTCTTGGCAATCGAAGAAGCAGGATTGCACCTCATTATCATCCACGGAGGCTGAATATGTAGCCATGTCTGCTTGCTGTGCTCAAGTCATTTGGATGCGAACACAACTAATGGACTACGGCTACTTATTCAACAAAATCCCGATGTACTGTGATTCCAAAAGCGCGATAGCAATCTCCTGCAACACTGTTCTTCATTGTAAATCTAAGCACATCGATCTCCGTTATCACTTCATAAAGGAGCACGTTGAAAAGGGCACAATTGAATTATACTTTGTGGGTACTGAATACCAGCTGGCAGACTTGTTCACAAAACCATTAGCTCCATCACGGTTTGCTGAACTAGTTCACCGGATTGGTATGAGGTGTTTGACTCCAGATGATTTACAATCCTTTCTTAAAATCAATTAGGCGAGTCAGACACCAAAAACTTTTGTAAATAATTATTCAGAAACAAAATACAAAAATATAAAATCAGAAAAACTCAAAAAAAATTTTCTTTTCATTATTTTCCTTTTCTAGTTTAAAAATTCACTACTTCAAGATATGTTGTCCAAACCATTTTCATAATATTCTCGTAAACATATCTTGATGGGGAGAAACTTGTCGTATTCTTGTGAATTTTTATCTTTCATTATTTTCTTCATCAATAATTATCATCTTTTCCAATTAACTCTCGAGCCAAAAACTTTTGTTAAACCGTCATCAATTTATGGTATTGGTTCGACGGGAAGTTTCGTCACTAATACTCTTAGAATTTTCTACTTGGACTCGATAAATCATGAATTTAGAACCAAAGGGACTGTAATTGCCAAAACTGCCTAAAGTTTGGTTTCTAATCAAGTACAAGGGCCAAAACTGCCAACTCTCTTATTTTTCACCTATAAATATGAATGGTTTCACCTTTAATTCGGCCTCTAATCCATCAGTTTTGTGTAAATTGGTCAAAATTTGGTTTTAGGGCTCGTAAGGGTGACTGGCACTATTTGGTTGTGAGTTTATGTGTTTTGAGTGTTTGTAATTGCTTGGTTATGATATCTTTGCTTGCTCCCACAGTTCCTATCTCATTGCTTAAAATTTGCCTAATTCTTGCTTTGATTCGAGTCAATGTTTTTGGTATTAAGGGAAATGTGTTAGGCTTATATGATATATAGGATTGGATTAAACTTNCCTTTAATTCGGCCTCTAATCCATCAGTTTTGTGTAAATTGGTCAAAATTTGGTTTTAGGGCTCGTAAGGGTGACTGGCACTATTTGGTTGTGAGTTTATGTGTTTTGAGTGTTTGTAATTGCTTGGTTATGATATCTTTGCTTGCTCCCACAGTTCCTATCTCATTGCTTAAAATTTGCCTAATTCTTGCTTTGATTCGAGTCAATGTTTTTGGTATTAAGGGAAATGTGTTAGGCTTATATGATATATAGGATTGGATTAAACTTGTAGATGCCATTTGTCAATAAACTATAGCATGCCCATAACCCAAATCATTCTGAAAATTTTGGCCTATGAGAGGATTATCGAGTTTCATGATGAACTTATCGAGTATGCGTTACTGGCTATCGAGTATCATTTGAACATTATCGAGTATGAAGATTCTTTATCGAGTAAGTACTCAAGCTTCACTTATTCGAAGCATAAAGACAATCTTACACCGAGTATGAAATTTTAAAATTCATACTTGACAAATATTGTGTTTATCCTTCGAGTAAGTCAATCTTGACTCCTTATCGAATAAGCTTCCATAATGTCGAGTATGACTGTTCGTTTTCATTTGCCATTATCGAATATGATTGTTCTTTTACCTGTATCGAGTATGATAATGCATTATCTAGTATGATTGTTCTTTTACCTGTATCGAGTATGATAATGTCTTATCGAGTATGTTTGTTCTTTTGCCTGTATCGAGTATGCTTATATCTTATCGAGTATGTATATGCATCTACTGTTATCGAGTATGCTGAGGTATATGATTATCGAGTATAGATAAGTTGTATCGATTTTGGTCTCTGTAATGTTATTGAACATACATCTTTGGTGACAAGTCTCCGAGTAAGGAGTGGACATTAAGACCCATCTAGTATGGGTTCTTCTTTTGTAACTTTTATGAAAAGAAACTCTGCCCAACTTTTTCAAATTCTATCAAGTATGGATTTACTAAAAGTTATCGAGTTTGTGTGTATCTGTCGAGTATGATGCTAGGTGATTGATTGAGTTTGATTTATGATGGTCTTGTCTATATGTGATTAATGTGTTGTATGTTTTCTACTTTAGTGTGATCCTTGTTTGTTGTGCACGCTTATTCTTCTCATTATTCTTTGGTCACAACTAATCTTGTTAAAAGATGACAACTTGGTAACTGGAATTATCACTAACAATAAACATCACTATATTGTGTTCGTTGGCTGTTTTGATGCATTTCAGGTACCATAATGTCTCAAGGAACCACTCCTAGGCACGAGCTAATTCAAGGAGATGAAAGGAACATCGGAAAGTCAAATCTGAAAGTTGATCTAGGGAAACTTCCATGTCATCCAACGTGTCAAATCATTGTGGAAATTCTACAACATCATTACATACGACAACTGCTCACCTGTTCATGCTCCGTTCCTGAGGTTTATTTGACACAGTTCTGGAAATCTATTGATGTAAGCAAGGATGGAAAAAAATAATGGGGATTCGACTTGATCACAAAGACATTCAGTTTAATGTCGGAACTCTACGCTCGGTTCTTGGTTTACCAGCTGAAGGGTCCAGAAACTTCAAGAAGTTCACTCCACGTCCCTCGTTATCAGGATTATCAGATTACTACGGGAACTTGGGTATGATGAATCCAAGACCAAACTCACCGTCCGATCATCAATCGACAGAAAGTATATACCACAACCATGGCTCACTCTTTACTCCATCCTCACCAACTGTGTAACCGGCAAAGGAACCGGACACGAACACCCATCATTGGAACTGATGCAATTTTATTGGGGAGTTGTCAAAATGGCTCCTATTGACTTTGCTCAGATTATATGGGAAGACATGACTAATCAAGCCCGACAGTTCAAAAACTCACCAACAAGGAATATTCCTTTTTTCCGGTTCACCAAGTCTCTCATTGAATACTTCATGCATAAGTATTCAGAGATTGATTCAAGAAGGGAAGATAAGGAACATACACCGGCTATGGATCTCATGTACACCTAAGCCAGAATCCACAAAACAAGGCATGAGAATTCCTGACATTCTTTTATCAGATGCTGTTCGTAACACTAATGCTTATGAAGTCTATGATAATGCTCAAAAGAATGACTCAGTCGGGTTAAGTTCCACAAAATCCAAAGCAGTTTCTAAGGGTACTGAAAAGACTTTCAAGGCTCCCAAGTTTAGATCAAAGAAAGTTACTCGTCAACCTACAAGGAAACTTACCATTCGTGATGAACCGATTGAAGAGGATACAGAAGAAACAACTGTTAAAAGGGCAAAAGATACAAGAGGCAAGGGCAAACAACCTCAGGAGGAAGAAGCTGGAACTCCACCTTTGTCCGAATCTGAAGAAGAGGAACAAATGCAATTTGTCCTACAAGAAAGTAAACACACAGAAGAGGAAAGGTTAGCCAAGCTAAGAAAGAAAGGTGAAGGATCTGGCTCCAGAATAGTCGAAAAAGAAGTTCAGTCATCTGAGGAAGCAGAAGAAGATAAGTCTGAGGAAACTGGTTCTCAAACACTCTCAGATACTGATACTGATCTAGAAAAGGTGAATTCAGATGATTCAGGCAACTCCGATAAGAGTAAAGCATCCTCAAGTTCAGAAAAACAGTCTACTGACGGGGAAGATCAGAACAGTGACAAAGATAGGGAAGTTACTGAAGCTGTCGATGAAGAATCTGAAGGAGAAACGGAAAGTAGTGATGAAAGAATAAGAGTAATAAGTGATGAAGAAAAGAAAGATGATGAAGAATCTGATAATGAAGTAAGTGATAATGAAACTGAGAATGATAATGATGATCATGCAAAAGAACAAGAAACGGATGACACAACCATTGACATCACCGGAAGTCATGAGATTGTTCCATTTACTGCTCCACTTCAACAACCTCAAGTAACCTTATCTCAGGATCAAACTTCAATGACTCAACCACTTCCACCTCAGACAACCCAAGATCCACAAGAAACTGCTCATCCAAGTCTGCTAAGATCATTACAACAACAAATGAAGAAGTTACAAGGGCATATCTCAGAACAACAGAAAGACCTTGAACAATTCAAAGTCTACAATATTGATGCAGCAGTGGCAGACAGAGTTAAAAATAGATTACCAGGAGAAGTTCGAAAATATGTTCGTGAACAACTTCCAGCAACCGTGGAACAATACGTCAAAGATAATCTGGAAAGGATCGTAACACAAAAGTTTCAAACAACTCCGATAACCGTTCAGACTCTACCTTCTACACCTTCTGCTAGTGATCTTAAGGGAAAGTTGTTGGAAGCAATCATAGATGATCCAGATGAGGAAGACCTTCGAAAAGCACTGCTAAAGTCAATCAAAAGGACTCAAAAGAAAGGTGAGGATTGCAAGAAGACTAAGTCTACAAAGAGACGCCATGACGATCCAGATGATCAACAACAACAAGGCAAACGCAAAAGAATGCATGGCTCCACTACTAGACCTCAAAGAGCAGGAACAAGTACTCATGCTNATCTTAAGGGAAAGTTGTTGGAAGCAATCATAGATGATCCAGATGAGGAAGACCTTCGAAAAGCACTGCTAAAGTCAATCAAAAGGACTCAAAAGAAAGGTGAGGATTGCAAGAAGACTAAGTCTACAAAGAGACGCCATGACGATCCAGATGATCAACAACAACAAGGCAAACGCAAAAGAATGCATGGCTCCACTACTAGACCTCAAAGAGCAGGAACAAGTACTCATGCTACTAATGAAGTTCTGACACATTCAGCAGCTGATGTTCAAATGGAAGAAGCTGAGGAATTGGATGCTCCAGATCCAGGATACGAAATCCCACAGGAGCTACCTGTCGACGTCATAGAACCACCTACAGAAGCTCCAGTCATACCACCTCCCAAGTGGATTGACACCTCTGCTCCAACTTACAATTGGTTCGAAGAAATGGTCGATGCTCACCCTGATGTTCCTGAATAAGAAATACCAATAGAAGGATCTATAATAGGTTTCACCAAACGAATCAAGAAGATTATGAAAACCCAGAAACTTCTACTTTCTGATTTAGTGGAGATTCGAAAAGCAGGGTTCACGGAATACAAGACATGCACCACATCTGAACTTGAGTTTGAATACAACATTGAAGAATGTGGACGTGCTATGTTAGAAAACATCACGTGGGAAAAGAGGCCTTCATGGGATAGAATCTATCATGGAAATGATCCTGACTTTAAGTTTCAAGACTTCTCCCAACCTTTACCCCTCATTGGTCCTCCCAACAATCCAAAGATCCCGAAAGAGTATTTCTTCAACAACGATCTCAAGCATCTCATTCATGGCAACACCGATCCAACGCACCGTTATGCTACATCTCACACCAAGTTCAAGGCTGCATCATACCTTCTTGATAATCTTGAAGACCAAATGAAGGGTTTTCACTCATCATCGGTTTCTAAGTACAATGTTGAAGCAGCTATGGGAATTCTTCACTGGCCAGAAATGCGCAGATGGTTTTACAAATGGAAGTTAACGTTCAAATCAAAAGGCAAGCCATACACAAACCACCGAATTCTTGGCATCACTGATATTCCTGAAACTGAAAAGAGATATGGTTACAACTTTCTCGACAAAATTGTGGTCAGACGAAGTGATGACAAAGAGTACTCATTCAGTGCAGCTGACTATCATCGATTGAATCCTAATGACATCGAAGATATGTATGTACTTAAGGTTCAAGGCAAAGTTCAAAATCTACCCGGCAGCCTTCAGTATGACCTCATCAACTCACTTCTAATCTTTGCTCGTCAACGCATCATCCGGGCAAGGGTTGAAGATGCACAAGTAGGAGTTGAAAGTTATCAAACCTCTCTCAACTTCACCGCCCCACAAACGAACATTCATTTAGGTATGAAGCCCTGCACGTTCATCAGAAAACCATTTGGGGTTGTCTTCACCAAAGGAGAAGCTAAGAGATTCATGAGATATGATGAGACTCACAAGTTCGGGGATCAAACTCTCAAGTTATTCAGAATTCAGCTAGATCAAAGACTTAAGAGTTATGACCAAGGAAACAAAAGGGGTTGGACAAGGAATGATGTACGAGAAGCTCTAAAGTTCATGGATAGAATCGACCAACATTTGAAGTTCAGAAATCACATTCGTACATTGGAAAGCTTGGTTGGAGGAAGGGCACCTATTCCAAACATCCTCACTTACCATCGTCCTGATGAACCGTTACTCTATTGATCATCTTTTGGTACATCATTATCTACTATTGTTTCATTATCATATTTTAATATAATATTTCTATGGTTTGTGCACACATGTCAGTGTACAACCCGCACTTGTAAAGAAAGGACCCTGAGGTATGCATCAGTGCCTCAATCCTAATATAAGGAGCGAAAGCTTCTTACTTTTGAGTATAATTAATCCACATTTTCAAAGTTTTTCACAATTCTACTCAAAAGAACAAGTATTCCCTCTCGTATTCAAAATCTCAAAAAGTTTGTTCACTATTTGAGGGGGAGTACTTGAAAAATCTTTGTTCTAAAGTAAAAGTTCTCGTTGGATTCTCCCTATAAAACTCAAAAAGGCATATTTGTCTCAAAACCTTTAAACAAAAATAACATCTAGTATGCTATTTTTGAGGGGGAGAATTGCAAAAATTATCAAAATATGATGGAAAAGTTGTATCTCTTGAGAGCTCAACTCAGATCTAACCCTCGAATTGACGAAACATCAATAGTTAGTAAATCGAAAGGACATGTTCCGGGATGGGTAATAATTTCAAGCTGGTCTAACCAGTAATGTAAACGTGTCTCGCGAAGGACTTGTCTGAGTAGAATGTACCATTTCGAGAAACTCTTATTAGACGTTTACTTTGACGGGTCTAACTTCCTTTTGGGAATGTTAACAACTTCAAGTTAGTTATTAGGGCTAGTTATCACCTAAAAACTGATAATGGATCCCTTTAACTAACAACGTAAACGTGTCCCTCGGGTACATGTCTATTAAGAATGGATCAATTCAAAAAGTGCAAACTCCTCCCGCATATGCAAACTCCTGAAATGTTCATGAGCATATGTGGAGGGGGAGTCCTTCTCAAATAAAATCAAAACCCTCAAAGTGTTAATAAAAGTTTTTATTCACAAACACTTTGAGGAGAATTTCTATCATTTGGTTCTAATGGCAACAATAGGATAGTCAAGGAGATATAAGGTTGACTAAGGTTAAGGAAAACCGTCCTATGATCCGCCAGAGCCGGAGGGATCTACCCAAGGACAACACCAATAGATAGAATTAGAAGTCCTTAGGTATGATATGAAAAAAAGGAGTAATGAATGAAAGGGAAAGAAGGGGTTGAAGAATTAAAAAGAAAAGTAAAGAAAAGGGTGAAAATAAATAGCCCTCCAGTTGATCAACCTTAGGGCAGACACCGGGTTCAATTCATATAGTACTGGTAGTTGCTGAGGCAACACCGGTATTGAAGAACAAAGTCATCATGGACCCAGTGACGCAATGCACTTTACCTTCTTAGCCACTCAAGTGTCTCTCAAAAGATACTTTTTTCATTCACACGGAGAACCCTGCATAATCTATCGACCACTCATTACGAGTGTGTTGATATTGAAAAGGAGGTACTCTGCTTCACACCTCCGACGACCAAATGTGCACTTATAGAGTCTAGAGCCCCGAGATACATAAAGATCTCTAAGGAACACTCAAAATTCCTACAACTGGTGATTCTACATCAATGAATGCCAGTTGTAAACTATCGAGTCCTACGCAGATCTTAGCAATCTGCCGAGAACGTTTATGAGAGGAATTACTTATGTATTTCTCAATGATTGAACGGAAATCCTGCCAGGGTCAACATCAAACAGCCCTGACAGCAGGTCACTTCGGTAAATCCTTTTGGGTTATGCTTAGTGTTCACGGTGGTCTCAACGTGGTCTACAGTCGTGGGGTAATCTCCAGCGACTCACCTACTCGTGGGTGTACTTTTGTATGTCCGTGTAAGCTCCTTCGGGGGTATCTGATTAGGAACGGCCTTGGTGAGGGTTAGAGAGAGTTTTCACACTATGCTGTTAACGATCTCTAATTCAGAACCTGTAAGTACCGGTTGTTTATTACTAACGAAATTTTATGCAGCTACAACCACCAGCGCGACACGGGTTCCACATGCTCATACATACATCTCAAAGTCCACAAAAAGTTCTCACTAAAGATCGATGTAGAAAAGTAAAAGAATGATTCTATGTCAATATGAATCCACACAGTTGAATGACAAAGATCTGAAGTTATGGGATAAAAGCAACGTCAAACATGTATGGGCATGTTGGAAAGGCGGTAATCCATCATAGGCAAAGGAGTGACTAAAGGCAGATACTTACATCATTGGATCAAATCAACAACGATGAACAAAGCATGATGAACAAAGAATCACTATCCATCTAATCATTTTTTGAAGACGTCTAGAGCTATGAATATCAAAGATGAAAGACAAAGATGATGACGTCACGCAACCTTTGATGACCGACCCTTAGGGGGAGATTGTTAGGAACACGTTTTATTAATATCCAGTCTCGGTCATTAAGTTTTGTAATAGGTTGCTTTAGAATATTGTTTAGTTAAGTTTTATTAACGTTTGTATAAGTTTAGTTCATGTTTACATGTTTTGTTAAAGTCTAAGGGGCAATATTGACAATAGTGGAAACTCATGTAATCTCTAGACACTATAAATAGTGATGTAAACCCTCCAAGAAGGGTGTTGGTTCTCTTAGGAATATCACATTTCATTTCATTTCATTTACAAGAGTTCCTTCCACTTTCTCTCTCTACTCTCTTTCTCTCTCTAAAGATTATGTGTTTTATGTTACAAAATGGTGACCTAACAAGAACATGTGGAAGAGCCTTAATCTGATTCTCAAACCATTGAAACCATGACACAAAGTTTGAGAACACCTGCCAATGTTGTAAACTGGCAGATCATCAAACAAGGAAATAACAGGGCATCATCTAAAATCATCAGGGAAGATTACACTAAAAATCTTTACTTGAAATTTCCAGCTATGTTGCATGACTTGACAAGAGATTATCTTAAGGAGTTATACAGGCGTATGGTGTCAAAATATGGGGATGCTGCACCTGAGGATGACTTTGAAAAGGTTCTTTGGGGAGACTTAAAAATTATGTTTGATCCTCCAAGCAAGACTAATGATATCTGGAAGGTAACTCATCAACAAGAAGTGAGATATTGGAGATATTTCTATAGTTGTGCAGTTCATTGTCTAACATTGAAGACTGCACACATCTACATGCTTGCAGAGGTAGAATACCCAATCCCTCCTAGAGTTTGTAAGGTTATGCTGGAACAGAAATTGCTAGGAGATAAGGAGGAGGAGACAAAAAGTCATCTTTTGGAGCTCATAGAAAGACAATCTAGGGTGTTTGAAAGAATTTTCAAAAGTTTTGGAAAAATGGACTTAAGATGGGTTTATTTGGAGTTTGCCTAGTGAAAGTGCTTGGCACTAACACAACAAATGGTTATCAGTCCACCATGTCTAACCCACATAAGGATTGGATAATCCAAGAGCAAATGGCTCTAGGTAAAGATATCTCAAATCCGTTTATGGCTGACAATTTGCCAAAAATTGTATGGTATTCAACTCACCATATCTGTGATAGTGAAGAGTTGACTAGCCCACAAGGTTATGGCTCATGGTAAAGGCAGTGGAAAACCATAATTGGTAATCAACTCACCAAGATGATGATTATATTCCATCAAAGAGTTGGCTAGTCCAAAAGCAAACGGCTTTTGGTAAAGACAAATCAAATCCGTTGATAGCTGATGGTTTGCTAAAAATCATATGGTTATCAATGTACCATAGTATCATACTAAAACATTGGCTACTCCAGAAGTGATGGCTATCTGGTAAATAGACATCAAATCCATTAAATTTTCAATGATTCACCTCTCACAGGAGTTCACACACCTGGAAGTGATGAGAATAGTATGAAACTTTTGATTTGATGTACATATTGTCAATGTTGCTGTAAAGATCAGATGGTAATAAAGATTTGAAGGTTGCTGCAAAGATTTCAAGATTCAACAAAAGTTGCAGCTCAACAATAATTCCAAAGGAGCTTATATTCAAAATCCTCAAAGCATTTCTGAAGAAAGGAACTTGAAGATCATGGAGCATGAAGATCAAGTTAGGGGAGGATTGTTGGGAATTATTTGTAACAGACTTAAAAGTCTGAATAGCTTAGTTAAGTCGGGTAGATAGTAAAGTCTGCTAGTACTAAGTTAAGTCTGGCCAGTGATAGTTAAGTCTGTTTATGTTAGTTCAGTTAAGTCTGTTTTACTGAACAAGTTAGAAAAGTTAGGAGATATTATAGGAAAGGATATGCACGCTGTTAGATATCTTAGGAGAAGATACGCATGCATCCTTTCACACGTTTGTAGAATTAGGGCTTCCTTGTAGTATAAAAGGAACCCTACGGCATTGAGTTCTATGCCAAGTTTTCAAAAAGTTAATAGAATATAAAGTTAGTAATTCACTNAGGAAAGGATATGCACACGGTTAGATATCTTAGGAGAAGATACGCATGCATCCTTTCACACGTTTGTAGAATTAGGGCTTCCTTGTAGTATAAAAGGAACCCTACGGCATTGAGTTCTATGCCAAGTTTTCAAAAAGTTAATAGAATATAAAGTTAGTAATTCACTGTGTTGTTCTTACTGCTTGTGTTAGTATTCCGCGTTAACATCAAGTATACATTGTTTAGAGTTTCTCATATAGATAGTTTGGATTTATGCAAGGTATCTATTGTCTTACAAAGGCTGCTTAGATCCAGAACTTTGGACCTACATGACTTAATTGAGTTAATATAAGTTAAACTTAAGCTAGGAAACTAAATGGTTTAATAAAAATATAGTTTACTTGAATTTAGGACTAGTTTTGCAAAAGTTTACATGCATAGGGGTATATACTGTAAATTCCTGAAAATATAAAGTCTAGGGACTTTTTTTGACATTCCTTATAAGTTATAAGTGCAAGGACCCTTTTTGCAAAGATTTGAAACCTTAGGATAGAAAGTACAATAAGTTATATAGTTAAAAGGACTAGTTTTGCAAATATAGTTAACTTGAGGGTAACATAGGTAAATATTGAAAGTTAGTATACTCTAAGGACTATTTTTGTCATTTCTCTAAGATAATTAAGTTTAGGGACTATTTGTGCAATAGTTAGATAGTTATATACTTAAATATTATAAGTTTATAAGTTTAGGGTAGAAAATGTAAATATATATTACTTAAGGGTATAAATGGACTATTTTCATATAAGTATCAAAAACCTATTTTCCTAGTTAGAACATGACACAATACTAGGGAGCTTCATGCGAGGAGTACTATGCGGATATTTCGTTTTGACGAGTTTGCTGGGTTTACGATTTAAAGTGCCCTGGCTCCTCAAACGATTATTGCATATACTTCTGAGATATGATGACCCAAACGGTGTCATGTTATAACTAAAACTTAATAACAACATAACTCAATACTAGGGAACTTCGTGTGAGGAGTTACATACTTCGAAATTATGATGGCCCGAACGGTATTATGTTGGCAGCATAATACAATAGTAGGGAGCTTCATATGAGGAGTTATACTTCTGGATTACGATGGCCCGAATGTTGTTATGTTATATATAAAAACCCTAAGAGTGATTAGTTAAGAAAACCTAGACTAAGACTTGACATACACACACCTACACTACCGTCAGGATACGTGAGTAAGCTATCTAAACCCATACCCTACTTACCTAATACCCAGGTGAGTTTCGTAGCCTCACACTTTTTAAATACTTTACAAACCGTGTGAGGTGGATACTTGCTTTAAAACCGAATACAAGTCTTTTCTATCGTTATTGCACAAGTGATACTATTCTGCCACCATTACATAACTAAAATTCATGAGCCATAATCACTTGTGGGTTTTACGCAAGTGAACACGAGTATAGTTGATAGATCTATTGGAGTTTGACAACTCCCGTTGGTTTACTTTAGCCGGGTAACCAATAAGTACTATACTTGAAACCTCTAAGGATTAACTTTGGCAATTTATCCTTCTTGTCCCCTCATCGTTGGGTCTGCAGCCCCCATGACCTGGACTATCAGTGCGGTTTCATGAGCTTAGTGCAATAATACTTCCTAAAACTTTTCTTCCTCGAGTTTAAGCTGAACCATGTGGAACTTGTACTCAACCCTTTACCCACACCCTAAACCTATGACTCTCACTCAACCTAGTGTTGACTTTTAAGCATGTATCCTAGGTATATGAGCACTTTAGGAACCCTGGCACGGTGTGACACTGGACATGAGGACGTCTATAATAGTTATCNGTGCGGTTTCATGAGCTTAGTGCAATAATACTTCCTAAAACTTTTCTTCCTCGAGTTTAAGCTGAACCATGTGGAACTTGTACTCAACCCTTTACCCACACCCTAAACCTATGACTCTCACTCAACCTAGTGTTGACTTTTAAGCATGTATCCTAGGTATATGAGCACTTTAGGAACCCTGGCACGGTGTGACACTGGACATGAGGACGTCTATAATAGTTATCATTCATCAGTTTTTCCGTATCATGGAGTCTTTGGGACCTCACTTTTGGTAAAAGTATAACTTTTACTATAAAACTCTGATGAATAAATGAATGATAACACCTTTTTCAAAAACGTCTCTTTTCGAGTCGTTTTCTATTATCTTGTCTTTGCTTCCTTGAAGTAATACCGCAACTCTAAATCCGCTGCGATCTTTGAAAATGGGGGTGTTACAGATTGGTCTCAGAGCCTCGGTTATAGAGAACAAAAGGTTTTTCCTGAAACTATAACCATTTTTAAAAAGTCCTCCGTGCCAGAAGACACTCCGATCTGCCTCTAGATTAGACTTTCCAATTTGCCTTTAGGTTAAACCCTCTAACTTGCCTTTAGGTTAGAATTCCTGACTTGCCTTTAGGTTAAACTCACTATTGCATCCTCTAACTTGCCTCTAGGATTAGATACCCTATTGCACTCCCCATATTGCCTTTAAGATAGTTATATAGGTTAGAATTATACTAAGGCATTTACTCGGAAATGATAGTTAGATATGTCATCCTTTAACAATCCTATCATAGTGTTAGACACTAATGATGAGGATAACTCATCGGATAGTTATGAATATGCTCCGGCTAATCCTAGTCACTCCTCTGTTGGCTCTAATTCTCCGAAAGAATTAGCCCATAATATCTTAGTTAACTTAGGAATACAGCCTTCCCCGAATGATCCCTATATGCAAGCATATAATGGGTATATGCAAGCATATGGTAGTAACATTCCTATAGTACCTACTATAACCCCTACACCCTCTATACCCCACTATAGTACCCAAGATTACTATGTCCCTGAAATAGCTTCCCCTCCTCGTAAGAAATTACGTATTAGACCACCTTCACCTTCCCCTAGGTTTGAAATAGGAAATAGTTCATATAAAACACCCCTAGAAAGGCATGAAGAACAAATAGAAGATATACTTAGTCATTTAGATAAGTTATCCCTAGGACGTATAGAAGAAGTAGAAAATAGGATAAGTGACTTAGGAAAAGGTAGGATAATAATTCAAAAAAATTACACTAGGTTAGCAAAAGAATTAGAGAAAACTCGTGATCAAATCTTTAGGTTACAAACGAAATATGAAGGACACTCTGACGAAGTAGTTACTGCACATGTTAGACTTTCCACTATAGAAATGATCATAGAAGATCTTAGGAATAGTCATGGTAATTTAAATAGTTTACTAGGTAATAAGATAGGTAGTATATGCATAGTTCACCCTGTAAGATATAGGAAAAGTTAGTATAAGAAATATAGTTTGCCTATATATTCTATACCCTATGCCCTATATTTAGGAACTAGAATCCCTTAGGATAATCTCACTATGCCTTTAGACGAGGGGAAATGAATTTATGTGGAATATAGTAACTCTTATTAGGAATTTGCCCTTTAGTTTTAGGATCCTCTATGCTCACTAACCCCGGTATCAGATAATGTTCTAAAAAATTAGAACATAAACTACGACAATATTCTTATCCCGTCCTATCTATAGAATGACACGTACTAGAGCTACCACTCCCGCTACTCCTACTACACCTGCCATGACTCAGGAAGACATCCAGCGACTAGTGACTGACAGTGTAGCTGCAACACTAGGAGCTAGGGATGCCAACATGGCTAGAAACCCTAAAATTCCTGTAGTGAAGAAGAGTAACTACAAGGAGATTATGAGCTGTAAACCCTTTAATTTTAAGGGAACAAAAAGGGCCATAGGATTAATCCACTGGTTTGAGAGATGCGAATCAGTATTTGCCCGTAGTAACTGTACAGAGTTTGCTACCGGTACACTTACAGAGGAAGCGTTATCCTGGTGCAACTCGTATGCATAACCAATAGGTATTGAGGAGGCATAAAAGCTCCCTTAGAATGACTTCAAGCAACTAATGATTAAGAAGTACTGTCCTCGGACGGAGATTAAGAAAATGGAAGACGAGTTATATAACTTGTCAGTAAAGGGGAACGATGTAAAGACTTATATTAGGAGATTTCAGGAATTGGCAACTTTGTGTCCAACAATGGTGCCAAATACTGAAAAGACAATAGAAGTCTTCATCGGAGGTTTGCCCCGGAGTATCGAAGGGAACGTTACTGCCTCTAAACCTCAAACGTTAGAGGAAGCCATTAATATCACTTTGAGGTTAATGGACCAAGTAACGAAGCAAAACTCTGTGCCAGTGCCCAACGATAATAAACGAAAGTTCCATGATGGGAGAGCTTTCGGTAACACCCGTAATGTAGGTAGTAGTCATCGTATCAACCCCTATCCTCAACCAAACCCAAGGCAAGGAGCTACTAGAGCTTATGCCACCACTCCAACTGAGGGAAGTGGTTATGCTGGGAAAGCCCCTCTATGTAGGAGATGTGCTATGCATCACACAGGGCCTTGTTTCATTAAGTGTACGATATGCAACAAGGTGGGCCATCAGCCAAGGGATAAGGATAAAGGATCAGTCACTGGGGGTAATCCGCCACCAGTATCGGTTACTTGTCATACTTGCGGAAAGAAGGGACATTACGCAAGTAAATGTCCAAATAAAAATACTGATGGTGCCCAGGGTTGAGCTTACATGTTGAGGAATAGGAACGATCCTCAAGATCCGAACGTAGTTACGGACTTAGGATCAAGCCCGTAGCTTTAGATACTTACTATGAGATAGAAATGGCCGACGGAAACCTAGTTAGT